>JARBJD010000370.1:0-69445 GCA_033064195.1 Blattamonas nauphoetae
TGAGGACCCGAACTTGGGTGCGCGTTTTGAACTGGGGAGATGAAGCCCATTCTTTCTTCAAACACTAAATGAATGGGTTTGATCCGAGACTCATAAATTGGCGAATTGGGTGAAGAGACACATAATCCAGCTTTGAAATCGAAATGAGCACTCATTCACCATCGAATCACCTCTGTATTGAAGCTGAGGTGAGACAGATATGAAAAAAGGGTTCGATCCTGACCTTCCCTTTACCTTTGATGATAAACCAAAGCGAATTGTACGGTTTTACTCAACGTCTCGAATATACCCGCATGTCCCCATCCTCCCTCTGGATCTACGAACACGCCTACAATGTCGATCACTTTTCAATCTCAACCCAGTGTCGACGTCTCGAATCCACCATTCTAGGAAGTGTGTTAAATGAAGTCTGAAGTGTCTTCCTGAACAGTCACCATCATTTCATCAACTTTCTTCCACCCTTAACCCAACCAACGAAGTGAGGTCACAGTCAATCCTCGCATTCCCAAAGACAGACTTAAAATGTGACGAAACAGTAACAATGGAGTGACAGACATTCACATTTGCATCGGAAACGGATTGCAACAACAGATTGATGCGATTCTTACACATTCTCTGGAGCCGTGATGTTCACATCCTTTCTGATTTGACATCCCTTTATTCACTTTTCTTCCTGTTGAGAATCTGGACATCCTTCCAGTCGCAATGTTTGTGATGTCTGATCTGAAGGACGATGAACATTCACAGAATTGAACAGTGCTTGTGTGTACTGATCATTCTCGGAAGCATCACGACTTCTTTTCATCACAACTGACGAGTATAGAGGTCATATGATCTTAAAAGTGCCTCTCGTCTCATACTCATCTCCTCCCCACAGGAACTGACGTGGCTTTCGCATTCACTCTCAACAAACATCGACGTTGCTGGACAAGTCAATTTAACATCTCTCGAAATGACCACCACAGCGACATTTTCATCGACCTCCGGAAAACAGACAGTTGCTCAATCTTCGGAAGGAACAGGGATGATGAACAAGATCACACAGCCCCCTTCGTCTCGTTGATGTTCTCGCCTCGATTATTCCAGGCTCATTTCGAGTCTTTTCCGCATCTCCGCAGGAACTTTCTCGCTGACCGCATGCGACACCGGGACGCCAACCATGACCAGTCTCAGCGAGACATGCCTCTCGCTGGCTGATATCGCGGATGGTGCCTCACTCAGTCTGACAGGATCGGTCTTCCAGAACGTGAAGCTCGCTCATCCTTCACTCGGCACAGCCATCGTTCTCAGGCTCGGCTCGTCCTTTTCATCCGACACTACCTCGCTCTTCTCGTCTGTCTCTTCAAACGCGATTGGTTCACTTACCTTCGTCGAATCAGCCGACATCTTGTCGACAGCCCAGTTGCCATCCTTCGTCCTCCTCAAAACAACAATGGAGCCTCTTCACAGAAGAAGAAGAATAATAGAAACGGTTTGTCGGCGAAGGTAACAGAAAGGACGCAGAGAGTCTTCGCTTCTTCTGGTTCCGCCATCAGCGAAAGAGGCGATGCTTGATGTCGATGCGAATGGAGAAGACCCTCCGAATAGTGGACTCCACAGCTTCCTTTGTCGGACACTGGAAATCGACTTTGCCTCGCTCAAAGCGACGAACTTCTCCGTTTGCTTCTGTGTCAGCCGACTCACTCCAACCCATATCTTGCTCATTCGGCACCAACTCTCCTCTTCACTTGGCTCGTCCGTCACAACAACAATCACGTGCTGCATATCGTCCTCCGCTCCTCTCATCTCGCTGACCCTTTCAAGTTCCCCGAACCATCGTCCAACGATGCACCAACTGGGACATCATCATTCAGGCCCTCCTTCGCCACACAGATTGTTTAGTCTCACTTTCCGCAGATCAACTCCGGGCAGACGAGACCAATTTGAGGGGATTCGATTCATCGACTTCAGTTGGTCTGTTGCTTGTTGATTTGGTCGTGGTTGGGCCGTGCAGTTGATAAAGATTTGTCCGGTCATTTTGGAATTGCTTGTGAGATGATTGGAAAGGGAATTTGAAGAGGAACAAGTGAAGATGCACACTGATCAACCAAGAAGAGACAAGATGTCCGGTCATTTTGGAGAGATAGAGCAAAGATGCTTCGGAATCCCAAATGGAATACTCGTCATCTCATCGCTCTCCTTCGAAGCCACCGTCGCCTCTTTCGCTCGCTCGCTGATCACTCGCCACACAGCCGGAATTCCTGCTCCTTCATCATGTCTGCCACCATCCAACCCCCAGTTAGTCACTCTCTCAAACACATCCTTCGTCTCCGGCAACTCCACAGCTTCCACGCGCTCTGGTGTTCTTGATGTGACTCTCTCGGAAGGAAGCACGTTCACACTCACCCACTCATCCAAACCGTTCCCTTCCTGCTCGTCTCCAAAAGCAACAACCAATCTGATCTTCATCTCACACCCATCTCTGTCAGAATCAGTTCTCTCATCGTCTCTAGACTTTGACTGGACAACGGGTTCAGACTCGTTGGCAGACTTTGCTGTGAAAGAAGGAGATCATCCTGTTTCTGTCACACTCTTCCTCTATTTCTCGTCGCTCGGGGACGAAATGATCATCTCGAACGATTCGTGTGATGTGTCGGTTTGTGGCTTCTCGGAGTATCCATGTGCTTCACTCACTGCTTTTCACTCGAGAATCGGAGACACACCAGACAAAACAGTGACATTCAGAACATCCATCGACCATTCAGCCGAACTGACATTAACCGAAGGCACGACACTCGCTGGAAATGAGCAACATCTTGTCATCAAAGAAACATCGACATCTGAAACACCCAACAGCCTCTTCACGATCAGAGCGAACATGTCAATTGAGCAGCTGTTCGTCGAAATCCCTTCCACTTTCCAGCATTCATCTCTTCTGAAATACCAATCAGGCTCACTTGAAATGTCGAATTGTTCACTCACACAACAAGACTCCACACATCCCATCCACTCTGATCCAGATTCTCTCGGGTTCAAGTCTCAACGTGAACCAGACATTCTTCACATGTGTTGCATCGTTGAACGAGAAGGCAAGTGTGATTTCTGCGATCATTACAGAATCCACATCCTTCCTTCTCCACAACAACACTTTCACGATCTGCACGTGTTCAGGCCAAACGAACGCGATCTTCCTCGAATTTGTGAACACAACCGTACTTCAGGCCAACAGCTTCAATTATCTGATGACAGACCTCGTCTTTGACTCTCCTTCCTCCAACACCGACACAGAAATCGAGATCGACGTGTATGTTGTTGGAAAGAATCTGGATAAGACCATGACATCAACGAAATGGGAGAACAGCTTCTCTCGTGAGAAGGGATCATCGATTTGGGGAGAGGACACAGCAACCGGCCCCAACATCTCTCTGCTTCCCTATCTGGTGGCTCTGGAAGGACCAGTTGAGATCGACGACGATAGAAAGGGATTTGAGAAGTGTGGGCACTTCTTCATGTCCTGCAACTCGCTCGAACTGGGACTGCGCCGAATGAAGGAAGCATCGGTTGACGCGATGAAAGTGATGGAGAGGATCACTGCAACGACTCAACTCGAGCCGCAGCGTGATCTGTGCATTGAAGGGAACGATGAATCGTCAACACTGTCCTTCTCGTTGGATGGCTGCTTCGTCAATTCTCCGAAAGATGCCACAACGTCCAGTCTGTCGTTCTCGTCTCTCGCCATCATCGTCCCTTCCAAATCGACTCACCAGTCTCTGTTCTCGTCCCTCTCTGGCACACTCTCGTTCACTTCTTGCACCATCACGATGACCAACAGCAACTTCACATCGATCGATTCTCGTTCAGCACTGCCTCTTCGTTTCGTGCATGTCGAACAGAACAACCATTTAGATCCGTCTTCTCGGAACTGATACTCACACACTGAACAAAGAGAACTGGGAAAGAACATTGAATACACCCTCTCTCCGTTCGAGTGTCATCCTCTCCTCATCGACGCAGGCACCTTCATCAATCTACGATGTCGACCTTCACTCTCTCCTGCACGAGTTCAATCCTCGCACTACTCCACACTGTGGAAGTCTTCGGTTGGAGAGACAACAGTTCGGATAGTGGAGATCAACGGAGAAGGAGAAGGGATGGGAAGGGACAGATGGTGAACAACGTATTCGACGATCTAGACACTCCTTCTCTCGTTCGTCAGTCTTAATCTGTCGCAATCGACACTGGAAGAAGGATTGATTGTTGTGAACGAGAATGGAGAAGTGAAACTGGACTCAAACACTGTCTCCTCCTCTCCACCGTCCAATCATCACTCATCCAGCTGACAGGCGACCAAGCTGTTGGGATCAACCTGACTCTGACTGATCAGAATGGAGAAAACCATCAAAACCGTGGAATCATTCAACTTCCTTGTCAGCACCCTTTCTCACCAAAGCCATGCACTCATGAAATGGACGAGCATCGTGAAGACTGTCTCAATTAAGGGAAACAGGCAGTTGAGCAATATTTGATTTGATCAAACATGAATAAAATCACGCAACTCGAATGTTACTGCCTTCCCTAACCTGTGTGTGTCTGTCCTTCTTCGTTTATTTATTTGTTCTTCCATCTCTATTTTAGCATCATCTCTCGACGAAACTGAACTCAGTGATTCGAAATGCCGACGATTCTGATGACAATAAGGTCTGAATGATAGTTTTTCACGTGTATCTTTTTCGTAGAATTATTCGAGAATGGATCAAGTCGTGAATCATCTTCTTCTTGAATCGCCCAGATCCTGATTGAGTCAAGAAGATGTCTCGATCAAGCTCAAAGATGGTGTGTATTGTCGTTTTTCATTCATCTCTTTTCTCAGACACTTTTCCCAAAACTGTGGTGAAGAATGATCCGAACAGGTTCCCTGGACGAATAAGACACTGAATGGTTCACACTGCTCGTGTGCTCCAGTCTTCATTGCTGTTCAAAGAAGGATCAACAACACTCGACTGGGACAGTGGTAGTTAATCTTCATGCTCTTTATCTGATCTTGGATGAGAGACAGTCAACATATTTGAGTGATGAGGACGGTTCGGTAATATTGCATCAGTTCTTCAGATTTTTTCGTATCCTTTGATGTTTTCTCAATAATTTCGTGATAATTGATGAAGAATTTTATCACTAAAAGATGTGTCTAAAAAGTTGCCCATTAAACGGTTTTACCAGTTGATCAACTCATAAAGATTCACCTACATCTCCTCCCACAGGTGTTTGCGCAAGCTATCACTGCAAGGCTGAATGTCTCTTCCATTGTTCTTCCCATTTATCCTGGACGTTTGACTTTTGTGGATTTGATGGGTTTTGTGGCATACCCTAAGAAGCAGAAAGTCAGTACTTATTTCACGAGTTCACCATTCACAAATCATAATCGAATTGTCGATCGAGTGATCAGAACAATCAGAGATGGATTCCAAGACAATGCGACACAGATGGCCAATCATTCATTGATGAATCAGATGGTTGAATACTACAACATGACTCCGCATCGAGCTTACTGGAACAAGTTCACTCCACAGCAAGCACAAAACAATCGTGAAATCGAAGCACTGTATATCTCCAGTTGTGAAGAACAATTGAAGAACATTCAACGACATCAAACAACACAGATGCTTTGGCGATACAAACCAGGAAATATACTATTGATCCACCTTGATCTGAACAAAACTGTTGCCAAGTTTCAGAAGAAGCGAAGACAGTTTCAGTTTGTTGGACAATTCATTGAATACAAACACGGAAATGTCGTAGCTACTCTACTGAATGGACTCACCAGTTTGTCGAATGTGGTGTACGTTCCTATTCAACACACGAGATATCACGCAGACTCAATTGACAATTTTACTCCTGAGTTCATATGTGAATTCAATTTAGTTTAAATCAAAACTGTTTCGAATATTTTTATTCCGTCGATGATTTGTCACCAGAGTTCATTAATGAATTTAATTTGGTGTAGTTTCGAAATTGTTTCGGAAGTTTTATTTCAGTGAAATGACATCATTGAAAATATTAGAACCTTTTGATCCTGAACAGAAAGAGTTCACAAACATTCACGACTTTCAGAGATATTTGGAAAGAACAGAAAGGAATTGAATGAATTGACGACTCAAAAACTAAATCGGATGATTCAAATTGATGGATACAGAATAACAAAAATAAGAGGTGAGATAGCACTTAGGAAATCAAGTAATGAAAGCATAGGTGAATCCTCGATTGATCAGAGATTATCAGACATTGAAGAATCAATACGAACGTTGACAGATACTCTCAGCATGAGGCTTCGAAGTCTTGACGAGATGATTGGTAATCTCATCCAAGACTTATCCGACCCTTCTGATTAGACCATCTTTGTTGATCTCATTCAGTGCTACTCCATCAGTATTGTATCGAAGAATGATTGCTTCACATTTTTGTTTTCGTTGGTAGACATTCCAGAATTGTCGAATGTCAATTGGTGAGTTCAACTGAGGATAGACTCTGCTGATTCGTTCTTTATTGAACCCTCCAAAGATCCACATTGAATCGATGTTTGACTTCATGTCTGCTGACAAACTGAAGAGCTCATGCATCGTCAGAAAGAAAGTGAATTTCGGTTGTCGATTTTCCAGTAACAAGTCCATCATTGTCATTCTATTTTTGGATGTCCTTCGTTCACCTAGGATTCTACGACAGTCATCGAGGAGGATAATTGTTTGGAGATTCTTAACTGAGAAGTCATCAATGTACAGAGCATCGAACAGTTCATCTCTGCATTCATCAGTAATTCTGTCTTGCCATTGATTGTCAATTATTTCTTCATAAGCAGCTTTCGATTGAGACAGTTCCAAGAGAAATGGTAGTGCTTCATCATATTTCACTTTCACGTATGGAACGTTCAGTATTGGTTTGAATTTATCGAAGGTTGGATCAATGTTCTTATCAGTGACGAAGACGAACAAATGGAATAGTTCATTCCGAACTTGAACATTCTCGACCCTAGTCGGGTTCGACACCTTGCCAAGGCAAGACTGGAGCTTGGCAACCTCTCGAAGAGCATTAAAGGTTTTTCCACTTCCTCTGTTTCCAACGAGGACATTCACACTTTTGCGATTGAAATTCAAGTCTGGATGTATTTGTGATTGGACTTCATGAGAAACATTTCTGTTTGATGCTTCACTTAATTTAGCATTCACATATGCTGTCAATGAAAAGGGTTCCACCCTCCGCGAAACCAAAGGTTTTGCCGATGTTGATCTTTTCATTTGTGATTTATCTGCATTTAAAATGTAGTTTTCATTTTTTTATTTTGTATGAAAACAACATGACTGAAAAGATAAAGTTTAATCCACCACAAAGAAAAGCACAGGCGAAGAGACCGAAAATGAGATATGAACAGGCAACCAGAGATGCGATGAAACAAATTTATGCTGATGATGACATTCGCACCAAATTCAATTCTGCACTCAGTAGTGTTCCATCAGCATTGGAATATATTGAACGAACTGGACACAATTGGGAAGTGAAAATGGAAAAATACGGTAAAGTTCCTGATGTGATGGTCTACGACAAAGACACAAAAGATCTGATCGCCGCCAATGGTTTCATGCTTGCACCATATCACAGTCGACCTGTCATCGAGACTTACTATTCAATGAATCCAACACCAGATTCACGTCGTCAGACATCATATTCACAATTTCGTCAAGATAACGGAAGAAAAATCAAAGCTGTCCATCAGAATTTTCTCAAAACTGGTACATATGAAGTACCATCAACATATCACGACATTAGCTACTCAGAAATGCAAGAACAACGATCAAAACAACCATATGCAATCATGAAGAAAGCTGTTGGTGAATTCATGCATGAGACGTTGAAGGTTTATCGTGCAAGTCGAGAACAACCTGCAGATGTCAGCAACAATATATTGGACAATATGGTTTTCAATTCCATTCAATCGAAAGTTGCAGCACGGATGTGGGATCAATGGCTTGAAGACTACGTTGAAAACTTCATCAGTTCAAATCCAGAACATCAGAGATTAAAGACAAGAAAAGCATTTAAGGAACAGATTCATCCACAGTTTCTAGATATCATTGAGAACACAGAATATTTAACTACTTTCCTGGGTCGACATACTACTGCCATCTCAACACTTGTGAATCAACTGACGCGTGAAGCATATCAATCAAGAAATGAAGACATCAGTAGATACCAAAATGATTACATGCCTGAATACGCTCAATACGCACATTTAGTCAAGACCATGGGAGGAAGCAGTTAATTAAAACATAAATAATCATTTTTATTTTTATAGAAAGTGATGCAACCAATTCTAAGTTGTCAATTTACAAAACACACAAGTTCTTCTTCCGTTCCAACATCAATCACCAACAATGTCATCATTGAAGATCGAAGCAAATCTGGAGTAGATCATAGAGGGTCAAAGATGGAGATGGATCATGTTTGCTCTGAACCTACGGACACCAATGAACGAGATATATATGATCCGCCACCATTGGAGACCTATCCATCAGCACCAATGCAATCCCGCTCAATTCCGCTTCGTGAGTACACATCAAACATTTCAGCATTCAAAGATCAACTACTGCTTGTCTACAAGAATGCATTTGCTTGTGAAAAGAAACTACTGAATAATCTCATTGAACCTTCGAAGAAACTGATCACAAACCAAAGTGATTTATGTGCACTGATTGCGACATTAACTGGAATCAACGATGTGGTAATCGAATTGGATGATCTGTCAACAAAATGTTCATGCATTAATTCTCTCCCAATATTCAGAACCATTTTCAAGATCCTTGTTGGAGGAAAAGATATGAGAATTGCTTACAACGAAGCATACAACACGATTCTCAACTATGGCATTTCATTGACGAAGGCAATCCCCCGTTAGATTAATTAACGAATTAGATTTTTTATTTTTACTAAAATGGCACCAGGAAGTTTCAACAAACTCAAAAATATTGGCAAACAATTCTTTCAATTCATCAAACCATTAGCACCCTCATTACTTCAAGTCGGAGGTGGATTACTGTCACAAACCAACAGTAAATTCGGACAAACAGCAGGAGGAATTCTTCAAGGATTAGGAGGAATGATGGACTCCTATCAGCAAAGTAAAGCAATGAATCAGTCACAAAAGCCACAAAGACAGGACATCTCAGATCAAAGACAAATGATCGAGTATGAACCGCTACGAAATGGACGATACTCCAATGATGACATTCCTCAGTCGTCAAATTCCAAAATTCAATTCAAAGGTTTGTAAATCCAATATTGATATTTTTATTTTTACATAAATGGCACCAGGTTGGTTATCAAAATTTGCAGGAGTCGGCAAAACCATTCTCAGAATTGGAGCACCATTTTTGAATCTCATTCCCTTCGTTGGACCAGTGATTTCCAAGATTGCACAGACAGGTGTGGAAATGATACCAGATGTGAAATCTGATCAACAAATCCATGCAGAAAAGATGGCACAATACGAGCAAGCAATCAATGAAGGAAACAATTCACTAGCGAATCAGCTCAGAGGAGAAATACTGAAGCTGGAAGAAAAGCTGAAACCAAAGGCAAAGAAAAAGTTGAAAAGGAAATAAGCAAAAAGGACTTTTTTATTTTTGTTAAAATGAACTCACACATTACACATCTGACAAACAAAAGACATGGAGCATCAACATTGACTGGAAACAGTACTGGATCAATAAAGTACACCAGAGATGATATTGGTCAAATCCAACAGCAATTAATGTCAGAACATCATGTCAATTTCCTATTGAACGATGGCGCACACAGCACTTCGATCGAAGAGTTGAAACCATCGGAGAATTCAAGATTCTACAAAGGACAAGAGATCATCATTCCACTCACTGGCAATCAAGATATTTGTCAAATTGATGATTCATTCATTACTTTCACAATGACAGCGACATTGAAAGTCAACAATTGGCAAACTACAGCTGGAAAAGTTGGATCGTTCATGAATGAGAGGATATTCATCTTCGTCGGACTCAAACATTCGGCATCGATCTTTAGTAGGTTCACAGTTCTTCACAACAATCAAAGAATCACTAGCACAGCAAACAATGATGTGTCGATGGAATCACATATCTACAACATGATCAAACCAAAGAGTCAATTGGAGAACCGGAAACACTCGCACACACCATGGCAAAATGCTTGGACTCACGATGAATCTGTTGCCGGGGTGTACATTCAACTATCGGATTTCACAACAACGTCTGGCACTGGTGTTTTCAAAGATACCATTGATGTGCCGATTCGTGTGTCAATCAACCTTGAAGATCTTCTCATTTTCTCAGGAATGACTGACTATCCTCGTTGTCTTTTCGGTGATTTGAAATTGAGTGTGAACATCAATGAAGATGCTTTTGTTTGTTGTCCTGTGAATCCTGAACTCACTTTCAAAAATACTCTATCATCAATCGTAGTTGGGACTGCAGCAGCACCATCAATTAAAACATCAATTGCTGATTGCATTAAACATCGTCCATTCTTTATGAACAATCTCGTCACATCATGCACCAAGAACTTCGTTCAAATCGGTCAATCATTTCAGCAACCAACTGTAACAAAAGACATCTACTTTAATTCTGCAGGCGTTGTCGCGACAGAACCAGAATATATGGACCAGTACATTTCTCTAAACATCACTGATTATCGCGTTGATGACGTTTATTGCATGAGTGCTGGATACAAAATGAAAGAAATTGCGAAAGAAAGTCTCAAGGAGATGTACACGAATCGTCCAGGAACAATTCCAGCAGAGAAGATCTCATTCTATCCATTTCAGAAGACACCAACGGCAACAGGAATTGATTGTACTCAGCAAATGGTTGTTGTGAATGCAAAGGATCTTATGTTACTGTTTCGTCATTACGATAATGAAGTCACCTGTTTCCACAATCCAATGCAGAAAGATCTTCGTGTGAATCTACTGAACAAATACTATCCGGATAATCCGACTACCACTATTGGAGCTCGCTTTTATCAGTTTGCATTATCGACTCTCAATCTCGATTCATATCTAGCTGTCCCTGATGATCTGGAGCGATCATTAACAGATCCTCTTGTCGAAGATAAACTCACTGGTGATATGAATTATCCAAACGAAACAATGACAAGAGTGAGACCAATTCATGACAATTCTGATTTCCTTTTATGCTTTTCAACTCAGAGAAGCGGATGTCCAACAAACTGTAGTGATTCCATCAGTTCCAAAGGTCAGAACGTTCCTGTCACATTGAGATCTCAACCAATATATCAAGGTAATCTCGACACATACTACAATGTTTATAATCCAAGTCAAAGTGGTGGAGATATGACAACATTTACGCATCCTCCAGCACCGATATTAGCAACAACTGCAACAACGTGGTGGGTCTTACGATACAGGAATGATGAACCAAGAGTTGAATACTATCCAAATCACACATTGAAAGCACTACATAAAGATTTAGGGATTATCCCAAATTGAAAAGTCTTGCCAACGAATTGTATTTTTTATTTTTCCATAAATGAGAAGCATAAGAGCAAATCAATCCAAACCAACATCGACATTAATTGAGCAAATTGAGGTGCAATCATATCTGCCAAAACAATGGGATTCAGAACCACACGTGTATTCGATTCAGGAAGTTCATCCAACAAATCCTCCCATGCCATGTAGAATTACTGATGAAATTGAAGTTCCATTGAGTTATGACGGCCATGATGTGACGGAGTTTTCGAAGAGTCATTTACGAATAGATCTAACGGTTACTGTTCCGTTTCATCAACCAACAATGCATTTTCAAGGAGGAGCTGAAGTCTATGGAATGTTCTACGGATTCAAATCATCATCAGATGCAATTCGAGATATGAGACTGGTTGATAGTCAAGGGAACATCATCGACAATTCACTTCAGAACAATCATGTTCATGAATCATTTCTGTATCACACATTCAAGTCATTTGAAGAGAAAAACAACATGAAGTATTGTTACAGTCTTTGGGAAAATGTTCAGAGAATGGATCCAAGTGTATGCGGATACTATCACACTCCAATTTGGGATCCTGACACTCCAACGATCACATTTACAATTCCATTGGTTATTCCATTTGTGAATCTCCTACCATTAAGTACCTTTGATCAATATCCGAATTCAATCTTTGGTAATCTGCGTTTGAGATTTCATTTGACAACAGATTCACTTGTGTATTGTCCTGTTCGATTGTCCACTGTTATTAGAAAAAATCTCGAGAATAGTCGTGATCGCTATCCAGAAAAGGATTTGGCTGAAATGGTGAATCGTCCTCAGATGGATTTTATGCGTGAAGGAGAATACACGAATGTGACACAGGAATTTACTCAAATGGGAAATCCGATTCAACAATATGATCTTTATCGGGATGACCTTATTTCAGAGTATCGTACTGAATCAGTCGTTTCATCTGTTCTGAATTCATCAGTGGACAAAGTCTCAACAATTTGTTATGGATATCAAATCACAGATGCAACAAAACAATCACTCTTCAACACATATTCAAAGACTCTTTATGTTCTGAAAGCAGAAAGAATTGACACACAGTCGTTCCAATCAAAAGCGAATGCAATGGGAGTGAGATCAAACATCAGTATCAAGCTCAACAATCTCATGAATCTGATGTGCTTATTCCCTGAACGACCAAATGAATGTACAGTCTTCAGAAATCCTCACTACGTTGGTTTATTCGAAATGCTTGGATCAAACTATCCCAATTTCCCGATGTCAACGATCTCACCGGAGTTCTATCAAATGATGATGGTAAATGGTGATTTCATTGGATGTTCTGCAACAGAAGAGTTTGAGAATTCAATTTGTATGCCACGAACGTTTGACTTCAGAGGAAAAGATTATAAGAGGAATAGAGCAACAACAGATGCAACTTCTTTCACATTCATGGTTCCAACAGATCGAAGTGAAATCGCTGGTGGAGAAGAAGGAATATCAACATCAGAGTCCGTCAATATTGTCTACAGAGGATCACCAATCAAACAAGGTGAACTTGATCCATATTTCACATCAACTCCTGAAGGTCCTCCTCCACCGATTCTGGCACTACATCAGGCAACATACTGGTTGTTCTGGATTGAAAATGGACAACCACGAGTACGATATGTCATTGATCGTCGACTCCAAGAAGCGTATGAAGAAGTGAAGAGAGGTTATTAAATTGTGGATTTTATTTTTGTAGAAAACCAAGATGGTCAAACGATATTTCTCAATTCAAAATCATCACACTGCTCAAATACCTCCTGATTTTACCAATTCGCGAAATCAAAAATATGTTCACTTCCTTGACTGCAAACTTATTCATGTGAAGGATGAAATAAATGGTTCAACAACCGTCATTTCAAAAGATATTCCTCAGCACATCACAATCCATGGTGATTGGATCCAGACTGATGCACACAATGATTCATATGTTGCCTTCTGCAACGAACAGATTGCGAAGCGAAAGAAGTGGGAACTAAGCACTCGACAATCAATTGTGAAGATCTGGTTCAAAGACAGTTCTGGTGAGTCAATCGAGATGGAAACAACGGAGACAGTCAATGGAAAAATAATCAAGGAGTATTATGAATTTCTGGTTGATCTCATGTTGGAATATTGATCAGTGAATGATATTTTTGGATCAGTTCATTGAGGATTGACTGTTGATGTCCGACGATAGAGGATAATTCCTGAATGGCTTTGATACAGAAGCAAGAGAGTTCTGCATAATCAACTTGAAGACAGTCTGGATTCGAATCATTCACGACTTCAGGAAAGATCTCTTGGATCTGTTGTGCAATCACACCAATGTGTTTCTTCTCACTTTCCTTCTTCAAGCATTCACATTTCTCTTTGCAGTTCTTCAAGTGTTCTTCATCTGTCTCATTTTCAATCTGCTTTGTTACTTTGTTGATCTTCGAGTCGAATGTGTTGAATTGGTAGCGAACAATTTCCACTTTATTCAGTTGTTCAAGAACATCGGGATATGGTTCAATATTTCTTTTCACTCTTCTGTCTGACAGTTGAGAAAAACTTCCTGTTGTGGATATTGAAAACACTCCTGAACCTGTGTCCTCATCGTAGTAATACAAAGCTGGTGAGTCACAGGGAGACCACATGATAATGCCATCACCATTGAACTGAATTCCAGAAGTATCTGCAATCGATTGTGAGATTGATATGCCAGACTTAAATGTTGAAGCCGGATATGTTCCAGGATACTTCGGAAGTGATCCTTCTGATATGTTCCATTTCGCTCCATTCACATTGATCAATCCTCCAATTTCTGGTGTTGTAAGACCGGCAGAACAACTGATCGATCCATTTGTGTTCACTACTTTCTGAATAGACGATATTGCGGTCTGCTGTGCTTCAGTTGTTTTCTTAAGTGTGTCAACCTCTTTCTGATTCGTTTCTACTTCTGTCTGTAGTGAGTCAATCACTGACGAATTCCCATTGGCTGTCGACAGTGTGTGATCAATCATTTTCTCAATCATTTGTGAATTGTATTTTTGTCGACTCATTTTTATTTTTTCTTTAATTGAAATTAAAAAGTTGGAAAAAAATAAAATGAGACCGTTTTGAGATTCAACAAATTTTGCCGAAAAGATGAACGAAATCGTGAAAATTTGAATCAAATTTAACACTTCACACAGTTGTCCTTCGATGTTGTTTATCGATGATTCCTTCATCAAAACAACCATAAAGGGCTGTAAAAAGCCATTCAGGAGCGTATAAGATTCTGAGACCAAAAATAATTACTTTCGTCTTCTATACTACTTGACTACTGCTGGCGAATTCCTTGAAGGGCTAAGGTATTGGGGGGCATGATTTACGGTCACATTCAAGTGATGCCCACAGTGAACCCCCGGGGACAGCCTCCCAGCTCGTCCCGCTCCAATCCAACCTTCAATTCGTTCTACGCATTAGCCACGAGGGCACCATTTTGCCTGAGTATCAAGGGAAATTACGTCGAGGTATCATACTTCAACTTTTTTGGAAATTTTGAATTTTTGAATTTTTGAATTTTTTGAGTTTTTGAATTTTTTGAATTTTTGAATTTTTTGAAATTTTCCTAAGTATTTTTTTTTTTGAAATTTTTTTTGAATTTTTGAATTTTTTTTAAATTTTTGAAATTGTTTTGGCATTTTGAAACTTTTTCATTTTTTTTTGAAATTAAGATTGCCCCTCGCCTGAATCGAACCACCCCCTAGAAACGGGTGGACACTGGAACATACCCACTGAGCTACTAGCTCCTGAAAATGTTAGTTTCGACCTGTGCTTTATATCTCGAATGTTCAGATCTGCTATATATTCCTTTTATCGTCTACCTATCTACCCTCGTTAAAAAGCATGACTTTATCACGGGAACGACTTTTTTACCCTCGTTAAAAAGCACGACTTTTTCTCGTCAGCGATTTTTTCAAAATATGTTAGATTTTCCTTTTTAACTTTTTACCCCCGTTAAAAAGCATGACTATTTCACGGGAGCGATCTGCTAGATCTTAATTCTTGGCCACTTGTTACCCTCGTTAAAAAGCATGACTTTTTCACGGGAGCATTTTTGCTATATATTGAATTTCTTGACAAAGTTTTCAAATTTTAAATCTGCTAAAGTGTCTTTTTTTCGGGTATAAAGTTTCTGATTTTTCGGGATAATTTCAGGACCGGATAGTCTAGTGGTAATGGTGAGTGCACGCACTACTACTACTAAGCTGAAGGTCCTAGGTTCAATTCCTGGCGGAAGCATTTAATTTCACATATCACTGCCCTTTGGCATGGTCTAGGCCCTTGGCAAGACCAACGTACGTCTCCGGAACTCAAACCGATAAAAATGAGTTCCGATGCCGGTCTAAAAGGGACCGATGAGAAGGGTCGCAACCTTCGGAACCTTGAAAAAATACACCAGCTTCCGCCAAAATCAAGGTTTTTGCATTTTTGGAAATTTTCGAAATTTTGCTTCAACTTGAAAGTTTGAAGTATCTGAACTCTGGAAGAGAATATTTCTCTAAGATTGACAACTTTCTGAAATGAAAATGACTTTTACTCCAAGTATTTTCTGAATTGTCAATCGGCATGGAGAAAAAGCTATAGTAGTGGTGTCTTTGCCAACGTGGTTCCACATTCGCCTATATCACTACTGGTCTGATCACTCTTTGAATCGATTTCGTGTCTCATCAGATGGACTCACCCCCGGAAAACTCCGAAGTTTTCACCAAGATAGATGTTTTGTTCAGAATTATTTGTTTCTCAAAATTTTGAGAATTTTCGAAGACTTCCTAATTTGGAGTTTTCCGGACTTTTTCTTCAATTTGATCTGTCACGTTCCCACATTTTCGTCAATATTGTGTTTTTTGCAAAATAATCGCTGATATTCATTCTGGACTGTCTTGACATCGATTTACTTCAATTTGATGATAAATTGAAATCATGTGGCAGAGTTAGTTATGATAGACCAAACAGACGAAAATTTTGAAAACAAATTATCTCAACTGCCGCAAGGGGTTTTTTTAAAATTTTGAGAAAAAAAATAATTCTGAACAAAACATCTATCTTGGTGAAAATTTCATGTCCGAACTATGTCTGGTTGTAGAGATATGATCAAAACAACTTTTCCAGATCCTAAGCTTATAATACAGGGAAGGCCTTTTTTGACCCTATTTTTTCACCCAGGTCCCCCCAGGATTTTTCATTTTTCAAAAAATTGTCATTTCAAGAGAAAAACATCCCAAACAACCAGAATTGAAACGAGAAAGAAAAATCTTCAACAAGCGTGGAGAAAAGTGGTCGTGAAGTTCGGATTCTCTAAGCTTAAATGATAAGGACCTCCGATTCAGGAGCCAAAAATTGGTCAAAAATAGGCCAAAATATGGTTCCGAAATAGGCACCCCGGCCCAGGATCCTATTTTGGAGGTTCGATTTCTACCTCGATGGATACTCGGAGTTGAGACAAACATTATGGAAAAAAAAGTGGGACCCAAAAAAAATGTTGGTTCCGAGAAATATGGGATGGACGGAAAGAGGGGCCCAAAAAAGGGGGTTTTCACCCCGGGTTATTTTACCCTCGCCGGGTTATTTTACTACTATATGTCTCCAGCGGTGGATTATATGCACCTCGTTCACTCTCCATCTCTACATTCGCACTCTGGTCATTACGATCTTCGAGTTTTGAGAAACAAATCATTCTCAACAAAATATCCAATTTGGTGAAAACTTCATGTCCGAACTATGTCTGGTTGTGGAGATATGATCGCAACAAGTTTTCGAGATCCTAAGCTTAACATACAGGGAAATCAGTTTTTTCTCCATTTTTTTCACCCAGAGCCACCTGACCTGTGAAATTTTTTAAAAAAATCGTCATTTCAAGAGAAAACCATCCCAAACCACCAGAAATGAAACGAAAAAGAAAAATCTTGAAGAAGCGTGGAGAAAAGTGGTCATGAAGTTTGGATTCTCTAAGCTTAAATGTAAAGGACCTCCTATTTAGGAGCCAAAAAAGGGACAAAAAAAGACTCTTAAATAGGAGACCCCAGCAGGGGATCCTATTTTGGAGGTTCGATTTCTACCTCAAACTGTTCCCGGAGTTGTGATGATGTTCGGAGAAATTTTATGGATATGGGTGCACAAGTGTGAATATAGGTCGGATACTTTTCATCGGCCGGGTTCTTTTACACCTTTAGAAGAAGGAGGAGGAGATTGGAAAGAAGGACGAAGAGGAGGAGATGGCATGGAAGCTGACTCTAACGCGAAGAACTCCATTTCATCTCCCTCCAGCTGAGATCTTCGAAGAGGTGGAGAGTCGCTCCATTGCCAAGATTGTACTCCTCGATTACTTGTATGTCGAATCAAGATGGTATCACATCATTTATCCTTTTTTTTCATTCACCATTTTCAGTACCAGCTGTCTCATCACCTCTTCATCTTCCATCTCTCTCTCAGCTCGTCTGACTCTGCCATCTACTCGCTCACCCTCCTCCCCCTTTCACATGCCGTTCAATCCATTCTGTCATTCGTTCTTAGTTTGATTATCGTGTTTCAATCTGCTGGTCCCGCTCATTCTCCCCTGTTCAACGTCAATTATCACTTTTCTCACGCTCAATCAGAACCGATGACTTTATTCTCGACGAACTTGCCACCAATTCCACCTCCTCCATGTGACAATCCCCTTTCAACAAGCCCTTCAATTCCTTGTTTCAATTCTTTCACCGTTCAATATACTAATATCTTCCTTCCTCGTCGCTCGTCCAACAGTCTCCCAGATTCATTCATATTTTCTTCACTTCTTTTCTTCACTCATTTCGGGGAGAATCAGACTCGTATCTGTCATCCAACCATCACCAACCGTTTTACCCTCCAAAATAAGATATATTCTCTCCGTGTTTTGCTCAAGTCTCAAATATTGATATATCTGCGTCAACGACAACAGAAGCCGATATCCGAACAAGAAACACCACCGATCACACACCATCACAAGACAACGATGATGATGAGCCTGAGTGCTGATGAAGACGAGGAAGACGAGATGGCTGAAGACATCTTTGCGAATCCCGACGATGGTGAAGGAATACGCCGCCTTCTAGAGGGGAGACACAAAGCGAACAGATGCGAGAGGGATGTGATCCGATCTCATCCTTCTCGACCTCTTCATCGTCCTCCCCGCAGACATCTCACATCTCTTTGAGACCAAACAGCGAGGAAGTGTTATGATCGAGCCGTGGAGTCTCAAATGCGAGTAAATTTGATCACTTCAAAATCAAGTCTGATCGAGGTCTCCATTCACAGAAAACGATGAAATTCAGGTTTAGCTGAGAGTAGAAACAAAATTCCTGCGTTATTTTGATTCATCGTGTTCGGATTGAAATGAAAATTTGAGTCTATTCTCTCAGAATGAGTGTTCGGGCCCTTAGAAGAGAAACGAAGTGACACTGACCGAGCCAAAAAGCTCGGTCAGGCCAGTATATAAGGAACCCATTTTCCACAATCCATTGTCGGTACTTGGGAGATAATGTCTCAAGAATTGGCATTGAATCAGTCAGCTCCAAATAAAGGGGCTGATCTCGCCTGCACTCTTTCTCCATTCTTCGATCCTAACGAAATCAGTCTTTCCCACCAATCATGTTCTCCCTCTCACTCGTTTTCTGCCTGATTCTACGCGGTTTAGCCGGTACAGGCTCTTCCATCCGTCCCAAACCACTCATTTCGCTTCTCGACACAGTCTCAAACACTCCAGGCCCCAATATGGATCCAATTCGTCCCAAATTAATACCAGAAGGAACATATATTGGAGACAACATCGAAATCACAAACAGATATCTTAAATTGTCTGGAGAACAGTCGAACAAAATAAACTCGTCAGCAACACACATTGTCTCGCAGTCTGGATCAAACAGCAATACAACTGAAGAAAAGTTCACCTTTCCCATTTGTGAGAATTGCATTTTCTCATTGAGCAACTCAACGCTGTCATTGGAGTCACTCCACTTTTCACTCATCGACAATTCTGAAGAATCAAGGCAACAGAAGAACAGAGCACGTCCGGCAAGGCTGGCCATTGTCTCAAGCAGCATGCTGTCAATATCACAAAGCATCGTTGAAGTCTCGTTGGGGACAAGTCCAATTCTGATTTCGCCATCGTCATTCGACGAATCATCCACTCCATCGTCAGTTGTGGTGAACAAATGCTCGATCTCGAGTGAAAGTGGCCAGTTTCGTGGTCTTGTGGAAACAAAAGCATTTCCAGATTGCCAGGGATCACGTTCAATCTCGATTGTTGACTGTTCGTTCAACTCGCAGGAAGTTCTCGGAAAAGACGGGATTGGCCTCTCACTGACACGAACATCTCGAAAAAATGCAGAAGACGTGGGAATGATCTCGTCATCGCTGATTGGATGCTCTTTTGTGAACATGAGTTCGAGTGGCTCATCCAGCCAACCACAGCTATCGCATTTGTCCCAAAAGATGTTGGGATGTGTTGTGTCGCTGACAAGTGGACATTTGTCAGGATCGACGATTCGGGACGTGAACAACGGAGGGTCCATTTTGTGCTCGAATTCCTCCTTCTTCACCTTCCTCCCCTCCCCCAACACCGACACCGATCCTTCCATCACTCTCCCCAATGGCACTTCCACTCAATTTGATGATGATGGCACGGTGTATTCCTTTGATCAAGACAGCGGCGATAAATTCAGTGTCGCCTCTTTCTCGAACTGCCACTTCGTCGGAGGGCACTACCCCACAGATGCCCGTCCGCTCACATTCTGGGAATATAAAGGTGCCATATCCATCCTCTCCTGCTCGTTCGCCAACCATGTCCACATCGGAACCAATCCTGATGAATGTGGAGGAACTGTGCTCATCGAAAAACGTTTGGGAGGAGCAAACGCCAAACCAGTCACTGTGGAACAGTCAAACTTCACCAACCTCAAAGGCAGCATTCCAATGCACGGGTCAGGAACAAGTGGTGTGTTTATAAGTTGCGAGGTCTCTGTCACGCTTGCCAACTGCCATTTTGAAGAATGTGTGCCTGCGTCTGATCCTGACAACTTGGCAGTTGGAGCCCTCGAAATCTTACTCGGATCCTCATGTGATCCCGTTACAATCACCAATCTTGTCTTCGAGTCTTGTCATGCAGCTCGTTGTGGTGGGATGAAACTTTCGACCTTAACTGCTATCCTCTTCTCCGACTGCGTCTTTGATGAGTGTTGTGGTATTGGTGACGGTTGGTTTGCTGCAGGTGGTCTTACGATGTCTGCTTATGTACCACCAACAGAAGTCACACGATTGACTTTCAAAAATTGTAGGACGATATCTGGTCTTGGTGGACTGTATCTTTTCTCAGGCTGTGATGTCCTTGTCACTGATCTCCACTTCTTCCGATGCACATCAGTTCGACATCATACAGACGGAGCTGCCAGAGCTGCCGGAGGATTCTATGCTGAGGGCAGCTACGGCGGGAGCGAACTGTCTTTGCAGGACTGTTCTTTCGTCGAGTGTTCATCACCGACTTCTTTTGGCGGTGCTTTCGCGACGGAGAGGTTAGAATCTTGTGTGATGATAGATTGTCTGGTGAAGGATTGTCGTTCCGGCACAACAGGAGCGATCACACTCAACCAGACTGAAGATACTCCATCGTCGATCTCTCTCACGCGAGTCGCATTCGTCAACAACTCGATCGGACAGATCGGAGGCTCTTCCGCTTCGATGAACAGCGCAGAGGACACGCCCGGATTTGTTGATGTGCATCTGCACTATATCAAGTATGATATTCGTCCAACAATCGAGATTGTTGACTGTTACACGACGTGCGCCACAGACAGCATTGGAATGCTGATGACAAAAAGTCGAGACACTCCTGAGCAGTCGATAGTTCCCGTGATTGACGCGGCCTTTCACAATATTGGGCCACTGTTGAGAGAGCAGGTTGTTGTGAAGCAGGGTCGGGAATCGGGAGGAATGGTGTTGGAGATGAAGGGGAAGATTCCGATTGCGCCACAGAAATATGAAGTGACAATTCGAAAGGAAGGGGATACAACAGTAGTGAATGGAGAGATCGAATTTGTGAATGGGAAGGGCACATTGACATCGCCGTCTCCATCGTTGACTCTTGAATTGTCCACGTCGTACACAATCACGTCGATTGTTGGGATTGTTTCATCATCGGATTCGTCTCTCTCCAATGCCATCACCTTCCCAGAAGCAGCATGGGCGTTCAACCTCGCTTCGAATCCTTCTTTCTACTCGTTCACAACACCCAAACAGCCACCCACTCTCATCGGAGCATCAGCAGATCTTGTTTCAGAGGATCAGCCTCTCGCCTTCGTGATTCTCGTGTTTGATCGTCTTGTGAGTGGATCGTATTGCTTGGTCATCGAGGAAGAAGGGAAGGATGTGACAGTCGCGATTCGGATTGAAGGATCGTCTCTGACAGGAAGAAGCGACAAGTTCGTTGTTGTTGGAGAGGATCGCTTACTGACACACGACAGGTCATACACGATCAAGTCGATGTCACGATCAACGGACTCAGAATCACCATTAGTGTGGATGAACGAGACGATCACATTCCACATCCCGAAGTCATCGTTTGTACCTCCACAGGAACCAGAAGAACCAGATCCAGAAGACCCAAACAAGAAATCGTTGTCGAAAGAAATGAAGGCAATGCTGAGCTGGCTGATTCCTCTCGTCGCGTGCCTGCTGATCGCTCTTCTCCTCGCCATCGTCATCATCGTTCTGCTGCGTCGCCGAAAGAACAAAGCCGAGACATCGCTGAAAGAGATGGAAGAACAGACAGACGACAGAGTCGACGCGAAGATGGAGGTCGAGGATGTCCCTCCAGACAACACTGATGCTGTGATTCATACGGAAGCGATCAGCCACTCGAACTTCGGACCGAACAGCAGCATCCTTCCAACCGAAGTGGGACAACAGCAGTCGTCGAAAGATGATGCGCTTGGGGAGTTGGTTGAGGTGATGAAGTGCAGTGGAGATTTCGCAATCTCGACAGCTCGGATGGACACCACACTCTATTCAGTGATCCACACACAAAAGAAAGAAATCGGGAGCCGTGCGGTTGGAATACAGCTTGTGAATGGATTGAAGCAGGTTGTTGCTCGTCGAGGAAAGAGTGGAGTTCTGACGCAACTGTCACCGCATTGGATTCTTCTTGATTCAGCTGGGAATGTTCACCTGAAACTGGACATGAACTCGACAGAAGCGGAACAAGCATCACTTCTCGCTCAGAAGCAACAGAACGCCCAAGCGATTGGAGCAAAAGGAGAGAAGTCGGGGATGGATGGTCTTCGCTGGCGAGCACCAGAAGTTGCAGCTGGAAATGGACAGGTGGATGGTCAGAATGCGTCAGTTTTTAGTCTTGGCCTGATCTTGTGGGAGATTGAGACTGGGCTTGTTCCGTATGGGGAAGTGGATGCGATTGTTGCTCAGAAGCAGTCTGGGACTGGGATTGCACCGAAACTGTCGGATTTGCATGACGACGAGTTTGTTTCGATTCTGACGCGATGCCTGTCTGTGAATCCGAAAGAACGCCCAACACTGACTGAAGTTGGAGAATTCCTATCGTCGCACACAAACGAATCAGCAGTCGCTGAATCTCGGAACGAGATGAAAACACAAGTGGGATAGGCCAGGCACTCACACAACTTATTGCAACTCACGCTCATTCTTTCGAGATGTTCACTCCACTTCAGAGCATTCTCATTTGTCTTGATTTGGCGGATCGCTGAAAAGTGGAAGAGGACTTCGAAGCTGGCGAGCCCTTCCTCGTCTCACTTCACAATCAACTATTGTCAACACTCACGTCACTTTTGCTTGATTACATCCGACTCCAGATCATCTCATTATTCTCCTTTCACGCTCCATTACTTTCTCTTGTTTCTCGTCTTCCTTCCACGTCAATCGATTCCTCGTTTCATCACATCTCGACGTCGTTTCTCACCATCACCGTCGTTTCTCACCATCACTGTCTTTCTTTCGATTCACTTTCTTGTCATTCTCTCAAATTCATTGCCTCCTCTTTCTATCTCTTGATTGTTCCACTCCCTCTCCCAACTCTTCTCGTCATCTCGCATCTCACATTCCCTCAGCCTCTCCTCTTCCGTCTTCCACGACGCTCGTGTCATCCGACAGTTGCATTTGGAAGAACTGAAGCTTCACTCCACTCTGGAGACTCTTCTGGGACTTTTCTGTCTTCTTCTTTGGATTCGATCGAATCACCATTTCCTCACATCACTCCACATCACTCTTTCCATTTCATTGATCATGTTGTGTCTCATCTTCCTCCTCTCATCTCGTGATGGTCGGTGGTCGGCCGTGGTGTTGCTTCACAGCGATTCTGACAGAGAAGACAGCGATTTCTTCGAGTATGCGAACGGGTTGGTTAAATGGTGAGGAATCATCTTCCAAAGGGAGGTTGATTGTTGATCAGTCAGAGAGAGGACAAAACAGTGGTGTTTTCTCTCCCAAACTGAAAGAAGAGGGGACTGAAGATGATCAGATGAAGTGACAATCGCAAAAAGAAGAATGTCAAAGGAATAAGCTGAAAGAGACAAAAATTCAATCTGTGAGTCCGCGATGACTCGAATCTGACGCCTGCGAGCGATCTGGCGATGTCTGAGCTCAGAAAAGGAAGTGTCCCACACGTCCTGATCAGAAGTGGATGGATGGATTCTGCTGAAGAGGGATGGGTGGAGGAGGGAGGAACAGTCACGGACAAAAGTAAGTGGCCACCCCTTCCTGCATTTATGAACAGATGATTTTTCACACTTTTTTCGTAAACACTTCACATTCATGAAAGACGGTAATTTTTCAAATATAAAACAAGAATAGTGTGGTGAAGTGGAAATCAAGAGATTTGACTGATGTGCCCTGGGAGGCACTTTTGATTGCGGATGTCACAATATGTCTCCTCTTCCAAGAAGAGGAGATGTGACCTGTATAGTCTGTTCCTCCACTGAGAGCTCTCAACTTCCACTCCTCTCAGAGATACTGGAGGATCCGCGACGAAAAAGTGTGTTTTCTCTCTTCTTCATCCCTCTTCTGACATCCGTGCAACTCTTCCAACCTCTTTAACTTGTCGTCAGAATGCTTATTCTGTCCTTGTTCGATTGAAAGCTGACAGTTTTGGTGTGAAAAAATGTGGGAGAAAATGTGCGAATCTCATGTTCTCTACAGCAGGTCATTACAATTGAGAGAAAGTGAGAATACTTAATAACGTCGTCAGAGAGAGAGTTTGATGTCTTTACAAAGCTGGCTGAAGAGGGATGAAGAAGAGAGAAAACACACTTTTTCGTCGCGGATCCTCCAGTATCTCTGAGAGGAGTGGAAGTTGAGAGCTCTCAGTGGAGGAACAGACTATACAGGTCACATCTCCTCTTCTTGGAAGAGGAGACATATTGTGACATCCGCAATCAAAAGTGCCTCCCAGGGCACATCAGTCAAATCTCTTGATTTCCACTTCACCACACTATTCTTGTTTTATATTTGAAAAATTACCGTCTTTCATGAATGTGAAGTGTTTACGAAAAAAGTGTGAAAAATCATCTGTTCATAAATGCAGGAAGGGGTGGCCACTTACTTTTGTCCGTGACTGGAAAGGACAATGACAGTTCGGCTTGGAATGTCAAGTGTGAATCTGGTTTGGGATCATTTCTTGTGATTTAATGAAAGTGGGCGAAGGATGTGGATTGGGTAGGAAACGGTGAATCTCCAAACTGAGCATTGTCCTGGTTGGGCAGTGGGATTCTGAAATGTGGCAGTGAAGTCCCACCATGGCTCAGCGGAAAGCGTGGGAGTGATGTGCAGATGGACAGTCAGTGGGAACGGCTGGTGTGTTGATGAATCGAGACACGATGTTCACTTCTGATGATGCTGTTGGAGTGTGAAGTGTGACACGAGAGATGAGTCACTTCTGTTGTGATGTTTGTATGGCAAGTTGAGGGTGTGTGGTGATGCTGACTAATCTGTGTCGTGTCTGGCATTTGGGACGACACTCTTCACGATGGGGATCGTGTGGAGAGGAAATGAGCCGGCAAGTGTAGTGCTGATTGTGCTCAATGGAGACGAGGATGGTGTCAACACGAACGGGGTTGACTTCAGTGTTGGCCGCGATCTCTTGAAATTGGAGGGATGAATGGGAAGGTGCTGTTGGATGGTGTGGAAGAATCGACTGCGATTGGCGAGGGAGAGGAGGGGCTGAGAAGAGTGAAGTGAGTGCTCGGCGATTGTTGTTGGATGGGGACATCTTGCGACGATGAGGGGTTTGTCAGCTGTGAAGTGAGTGGTGAAATGGAGTGGCGAAGTTCATGACGATGAACTTTCTTTCGATGTGATGTGGATGAAGTGATGGCGCGTGGTATCTTTCGTCCTGGACGAGATGGAACAATTGTGCGGATCCACGTTGACTACACACTTTCGAATTTTTTGAATCAAATCAGAGAATAAAACCGAATCAGAAGTGAGATTCCACGACGCATCTTAATTTCTCTTCTAACGAGCTCTATAGTGATGAACGGTCGAAACTTTCTTCTGTCATCATTATCTTCGAACATGTGAGGTTTCGGTTTGGTTGAACTGGAAAATAACAGACAGTGAATGTTTTGACGCTGAAACTGGAGCTAGAAGGACAAACCACCAAAACACGGTGATATCCGACAATTTGATCAGATTGCTGAAATTGACTTCCCAATGTCTCGTGTGTCATTCAAAATAATCTTATTCGACTTTGTTCTTGTTTTTAGTGATAGAACATCCTGAGTTTATTCTCGCAAAGGATAAGTTCGACTTCAGAAGTCGGTTCGAAGCAAACACGGGAACTGAATGGTTCGTATTTCTCGGCAAAATGAACCTTGGCGGGACAGATCAAAATGGACTCTAACAGTCAAAAACACACTATTAATATCTTTCTAGGGAAGATATGTTGCTCTAGGATTCCGAAAAAAAGTACAGAAACCTCGGAGGAAATCATAAAAATATTCTGCGCGTCACGGCGACTAGATCCACCAGTAATTTTTGTTTTTTGACAGAACAAGAGAGAGTTGAGAGTTCATTTTTCACTCACTTCAACTACCTTGAGTTATACATCTCTGTGATTGTTTTGGAAGAACAACTGTGAAAAATAAGAGAGAATGACATGAAATGCAACTGTAGGGGGACATTCGTCATACGACATGACATGTGATTCACCTCGGATTGCACTCACAAATGGAACAATGATTGTCAATGTCCGCGCAGAGATAGATCATGAAGGCTAGACGAAGAAGAAAGGGAAGAAATGAGACAGCTCTTCCTCTTGGAGGCTCTGTCAATACCGTCTCCAAGTTCACCAACACGCTGATCGTCGATGATTGACAGCGAATCGCGAAATGAAAAGGCCCACCACAGCTTGACATCATCAAGATCTAGAAAAATGTTCAGATCGAAATCAAAACCAAGTCCTACAGAACAGTCGGTCAACTGAAGAGAAATCTGAAAAGCAGCAAGTCAAGCCTTTCCTTCCAATGCATCTTCAAAATGAATCCAAACTGTCTCAATTCATCTTCCAGAGTTCCTCCGTCACGTTCCAATCAATTTCAAAAACGTTTCGCTTTCGCAAAGAACACTCGTTCGAAAGGTTTGAATTGATGAGCTTTGTATGTTTGAGGATTCAAAAATTCAAGAGGGAGAGGACCAGAGACATTCGACAATGACAGACGGAAAAAACATACCTTGCCAAGGATCAAGGTCACATATCACCTCTTTTAACTCAGGATTTGGGGATGGGTTGGGATTCGTTTTTCTGCCAAAGTTGTCTTCAGTGGAAAGAGTATGCTTTTGAAGCTTCCTCTGAGTCTCCCATCAAGTGACGAACCAAGGCCAAAATGTACCATCCCTCCACACGCATGTCTTTCTCAGTGATATCACGGTCTGGAACAGGAAAACAATGGAACTTTCTAGAATCAAAAGGGGAAATATGAGCTAAGAATTTCATCCCACGGGTTCTTCCAACATGAACACCATCAAACACCTTCGGGGAAAACCTTTCTCACTTTTTTGAAAATTATGTGATTAATGTCATAATTGATTCACTTCGAAAGACAATCGTGCGTGCCACGAACTCGATCCCACAAGAAAGTATTGTCGATTTCGTTCTTTCATGTGGCGACAGCCTCCTCATGTGTTCCAATCGTGGAGGAAAAATGACGAAATATCAGAGCGGTCGAGCAGGATGAAGTAAATCACGTGTCATGTCGTGATGAACATGTCCATCATTTTTTTTGTGTTACAGTTTTCGTGTCACTCAGAATTTTTTGGTGTCCAATTTTTTATCACAAGGTGTCTAACTCTCTAAATTATCATTTACAGAAAATTGAAACTAATTGTGCCTCTATTCAAAAAAAGAAAAACATTGTACAGCCGAATCAAGTCGTCGTGTCGGGCAGTATAAATCAAGAACACGGATTAAAGAGCTTGTAAGCCTCGTACTCTCAGCAAAAGATAAATCGTCGATTCTGACTCCATCCACTCATCGCACTGAACTCTGTCAGAGGGTGCTGACATGCGCAGTCTATAGTTTATTGACGGCCCATTCTTTCAAACATTCTTTCAACGGTCTGATTCAGAAGCATCAAGTCTTCGTCCAGCAATCGGAAACACATCTCCATCGAAGTGTCACGTTGTCAAGGAGTTGTGTAATATCGTCCATCATTCGTGTGATGACCGCTAGTTCGTTCCGAACTGTTCATGTCAGGACCAACGAGCCAATCATCTTTTTTTGATGAACTTGCAGACGAGGTCGGCTTCATGTCTTCCGAACAATCAACCAAAGATCAAGTAGAAAACGGCTAGACGCCTTGTCAACACAAGTTTCGTTTAGAAACCGCTGGAAACTGTTGAGCTCTCAATCAACAAGCTTAGTTCCAAAAAGTCACTGAAACTCGATTAAAATGCCACAAATTAAGGGCCAATCTCGTTTGATCAGTTCCCCATCGTCGTGCAAGAATCAGCCACTTTGAGATGATCACGGTTCTCGCGCTGTTCCACATCCTCCACTCAACGGATGCTGTTTGCAGGGATTTGAAAAGCGTGTTTGCTGAGAAATCGTCGGGACAGTGGAATGGGTGGAATGGTGAAGAAAGAGTGATGGAGTTCGAATCAGGATGGTTTTGGGCGGAATCGTTTGGGATTTCGTCGACATGGATGGAGTTGCGTGGAAACATGACTCGACTGTCTGGGCCTTCGGAATCTCGAAGATCATCGATTGGAGATGTTCTGACAAATGGAATGGATTCATCTGAAATTGGGAAGGAAGGGAAGAAGTGTTTATTTTCAGTGATGAACAGCACGCTGTGGATTCGATGGTGGATTGTGGATGTTTCGGAGTCGGGATGGTGTGGGTGTGTGGTTTCGTCGTCGGATTTTGGGATTTCGGGAAGCGAGATCGTTTCGAACATGGAATGCTCGCCGATCGTTGTTGGAAGTGATTTGAATGGACGCGGGAGCTCGATCTGGATTGTGAGAAGCACTCACAAATGTGAATCAAATGTGGTTGTTCCACTTGTTTGTCGATGTTGGACTGGACGTGTGATTGATGTTGGAAGGGAGTCGATGAAGGACGATGAGAGAGGAGAGAATGAATCAGATGAAAGGGTTTCGATTTGTGGAGTTGGACTTATGATGTCGAATTCGCACTTTGTGGTTGGAACTGGTCTTCTTTTCTGGTTCGACAGTGATGATGTGTGGTCGCGTGAGATGTCAGTGGAGACGAGTCTGGTGTGCAGCAGTCTTGTGAATGTTTCATCTCCGTCTCCCTTCACACCAACGAAACAGGTGTTCGGGAGTGAAGTGACTCAGTTGGTGGTTGGGAGTTGTGTGTCGCGTTGCACGAACCACGACAGTGGGACAGGAATGATGTCGGCGAACATGGGAGGGAATGTGGTTTGTCTGAACACCTCATTCTCATCATGCATCCGCGATCGAAACGAGGACTTGAGCTTCTCATTCGAAAACCGAACACAAACCATCCTTGGTCGACTCTCCTTGTCCCCCACTTCAGAAGTCACATCCGTCTCGTTCACTCTCTGCACGTTCAACGAGATGACAATCGCGTCGAGTTCTGTTGATGATTTTGGTGGTGCGGCGATCCACCTTCGTAACCCGAAGTCGTCCGTCACCATCAAGTCCTGCTTCTTCCACAACTGCTCAGCAACGATTGGATATCATTCGGCTGGAGGCGGTGCAATCTTTATGTTTCAGGATAACAAAGGATTCTATTTCTCCGTCTCGAACTCCTCGTTCACTGAGTGTTCTTCTGACTCCATGGGAGGGAGTATGTATGTAAAGATGCCGTCCGCAGCTTCAATTGACAGTTGCTTCTTCGAAAACTCCAAAGCAAGTCACGGTGGTGCCTTGAGTCTCTGCATCTGGGACACCCTCGTCTCCATCTCCAACAGTGCCTTCGTTGCATGCTCAGCAGAGGTTGGTAGTGGCATCCACTATTTTCAAATGGTCTGGATCACCCTCTCGTTTGTGCAGTTCAGAGAATGCTCAGCCAGCAATGAATGCGGTCATATCGGAAATGATATCTATTTTACATACGGTGCCTTCCTAACATGGATCATTGACGATTTCACTTTCTGTGACTCCACGTCAGAGTCACCAAACCTCTACATCGAGAACGATGACTTATTGGACAGCACTCTCGTCCCGCACCTCGACTCAACACCCACCATCAAGTCTGTGGATGTGTCGTTCGATGGAAGTGTTGCGACAGTGACAGTCGAGACTGAAGAAGCGTTGAAGGGAACGATGGGAGTGCTGCTGGATGGATCGAATGTTCCTCGACTGGTGCATGTGGTGTTTGGAAAACCGTGGGAAGAGTCGAGAATCGGAACAGCTGTGGTTTCGTCTGGAGCGAATGGGATTCTTCCCAACGACACGACGTACACCAATCGAACAACTTCATTCGCAACCGATTTCTTCCCATTGCCAACAATTTGGAACTGCGGACGCTACATTGAAAGATACGAATGCAACAGAGATTGTGTTGAGGGGAGTGAGTTTTGATGATGAAGGGAGTTATTGGATGTTGGTTGGAAAGGACGAGACAAAATGGAACATCACACTGACTCGCTCCGACTCGACGACTCTGACAGGAACAGCATCACTGTCTTCATCGAACGGGGAGGTGATTCTGGAATGGTCGACAGAATACGAAGTTCGGAGAGTCCGTTTGTGATCACGACCATGACAATGTGATCACTCTCTTGTCATTTCCGGCATTTCATATTCTCCAGTTTTCTTTGATTATAGTCTGTAGAATAAGGATGGAAAGTTATTGGAAGACACATAAAAAGGATGTACTCGCGAGATGTAAGGAAAAGTTCGGCAAAGTTCTTGGAGGACGAGCATACACTCAACTTGCTCGAAAGCAACTGTCGACACATTCCGAATGTCTCCTCTATGCGTACGATCATTGGACACGATTCTACCTGGGGAAGGCATATATAAAAGATATCTCATACATTTTTCGAACCAACCGACAGTTCTTGTGGCACATTCGGAATCAACGAGAGCGACGAAATGCAGGGATGATTACAAATGATCGCAGACTGTCTGACGATCAAGAAGTCGAGCTTGTTGGCGAAATACACAACCTTGCGAACCTTCATCGACCAGTAGGAAGGACTGGGATAATCAAGTTAGTCAAGAAAAATTTCATACAAATGTCACCCAGGGATGGGTTCATCGGTTTTTAGGCCGGCACAGAAAGACTCTTACACGCACAATTGCCAAGCCGTTAGAAAGCTCACGATCCCGACTACAAAAGAGGATGATTAGGAAATACAAGAAACGATTACAAGATTCTGTTGTGGGTGTCCATCCACGACTCATATTCAATTGCGATGAAAGTCTGTTGAAAAGGCTGGATCCGTCGGGACAAAGAGAGTTGTGGTAAAAAGGAATCTGCTCCACCCCGATTCAAAACTAGTGCAAGTAAAAAGTGACCGGTATATTAGCTTGCATACCGTTTGAAGGCAGAGCTGTAAAACCATTGATCGTCATCAAAGCGAACAAACTCGACGGAAAGGTTGCGCAGGAGGTGAAGAAAGGAAATATAGATGCTGTCACCGGAGTTAGCCAAAGTGGATTGATCCAGTCAGATCAATACATGGACTGGATCGATGAACAGTTCATCCCACACGTGCAAAAAGTCCGTGTCCAACAAAACCTCCTTGACAATACCGCGGTGCTCCTGGCGGACAATCTTGAAATTCATAAAACTGAGAAGATAAAGCAAAACCTTGTAGTTAACAACATCATCCTATTCACCTTCCCCCCTGCATCTTCCCATCTCACTCAGCCATGTGACCAACTGACCTTCACCGCCCTGAAGCAAATGGAACGAAAAGATAATGAAATACAAGATGCTAGAACGCAAACAAACCGATTTAGCGAAGCTGCCCTGACACTAGCAAGTTGTACAGACGAAAAAAAGAACCGGTTGGCTTTTCGCGATGCTGGCTTCACAATAAAGGAGACAAAAGGCAAACGGACTGTTGCGCTCAATGAAGATGTATTCACAGAGATGGAAGAGCATTGCATCCCTGATGAGGAAGAATCACAGAAGGAGAAAAGTGAGGATGATCGGAACCCGTTGTTTGGTTTTATGAATAGGCAGCAGTTCCCCACTCGATGGGCTCCGAAGTACAGACAGTAAGGAGTTGATTATATTCTTGTTTTACTTACATTCCACAGTTTTTTGATAATTGACTATTTATATTTGCTGGAATAAGTCCGAAATGATGAAGATGAAATGTCATTGGGGCGATCAACATGACATACCGGTGATCACCAACGGAGTGGTGTGGGTCTTTCCTGATGGAGAGATATCGAAAGACGTCAAACTCGCAAAACCTGTCACATTCTCCACTCCCGCCGACATCACTCCTCCCTTCTCGTTATTGACAAGTGCGTCAGCCCACATCATGAAGTCCGACCTGCGATTCGCTGTAATCTTCCTCCACTTCGACAGAGATGTGAGTGGATCGTACGACTTCGTTGTGGAGGAGAGGGGGAAGGATGTGACGTTCACAGTTGTGGTGGAATCAGCAGGAACGACAGGTGAGACAGAGGAGTTTGTTGTGGTTGGTGATTCGAGAGTGCTGACCGACGACACGACGTACACAATCAAGTCACTTGTTGCGACACCAGGAAGTTCATCGACACCAGTTGTGATGAGCGAGAAGATCACATTCCACATCCCGAAATCATCGTTTGTGCCTCCCGTTGAACCAGAAGATCCTACAGACCCGAAAAAAGACAATGACAAGAAAGCGATGTCAAAAGAAATGAAAGCGATGCTGAGCTGGCTGATTCCTTTCGTCGCGTGCCTGCTGATCGCTCTACTCCTCGCCATCGTCATCATCATTCTGCTCCGTCGCCGAAAGAACAAAGCCGAGACATCGCTGAAAGAGATGGAAGAACAGACCGACGACCATGTGGACGAAAAGATCGAGGTTGAGGGATTGGCTGCTGAAAACACGAATGCAGCGATAAATCCTGATGTCATCAGCCACTCCAACTTCAAACCCGACAACAGCGTCCTTCCGACCGAAGAGGGACGTCAACCAGTTTCCAAAAATGATGCGTTTGGGGAGTTGATGGAAGTGATGAAATGCAGTGGAGATTTCGCAGTCTCGACAACTCGAATGAACATCACACTCTATTCAGTGATCCACACACAAAAGAAAGACATTGGGAAGCGGACGATTGGTGTTCAGATTGTGAATGGATTGAAGCAGGTTGTTGCTCGTCGAGGACGAAGTGATGTTCTGACTCAACTGTCGCCACACTGGATTCTTCTTGATTCAGCTGGGAATGTTCACCTGAAACTTGACATGAGCTCGACAGAAGCGGAGCAAGCAGCACTGTTTGCTCAGAGACAACAGAACGCTCACGCGATTGGAGTGGAAGGAGAGAAGTGTGGGATGGATGGTCTTCGCTGGCGAGCACCTGAAGTGGTTGCTGGAAATGGACAAGTGGAAGGTCAGAATGCGTCAGTTTTTAGTCTTGGCCTGATCTTGTGGGAGATTGAGACTGGGCTTGTTCCGTATGGCGAAGTGGATGCGATTGTTGCTCAGAAGCAGTCTGGGACTGGAATTGTGCCGAAACTATCTGATTTGCATGACGAGGAGTTCGTCGCATTGTTGGCGCGATGTCTGTCAGTGAATCCGAAAGAGCGACCAACACTGACTGAAGTTGGAGAGTTCCTGTCGTCACACAAACACGAATCAGCGATCGCTGAATCTCAGATTTAGATGAAAGCACAAGTGGGATTTGTCAGACACTTCAACTTCATATCTCACTCAATTGATTTGGAGATACTCACTCCACTTCAGAGCATTCTGAGTTGTCTTGATTTGCGGGACAGATGGAAAGTAGAATCTGAAATGGGACCAGACGAACACTTCCTCTCCTCACTTCACAACACCATCTATATCAAGTTCATGTCGTTGTTATTGATTTCATTGGTATTGTAACCACTTCATTTTCCTTTCTCACTCACACTCTCTTTCTTTGTCATTATTGTCATGTCAGTCTATCACGTTAGTAGTCTCATGCCTCTCTCCTTCTTTTCACACACCTTTTCGTTCCTCACCTCGCATGTCGTCATCTCACATCTCACCTTCCCTCAGCCTCTCCTCTTCCGTCTTCCACGACGCTCTTGTCATCCGACAGTTGCATCTGGAAGAACTGAAGCTTCACTCCACTCTGGAGACTCTTCTGGGACTTTTCTGTATTCTTCTTTGGATTCGAATGAATCAGCATTTCATGACGCCACATCACATCATCACCCCTCAAACAGACGTAAAAGCACTGTTTTGTCTGAAAATAGTCGTTCATCCGATCGGAGTTATGTTCATTCGAAACAATGACGTCGGGTGTGGGCAAGGGTCGACTTTTCTGGACACTCGTGACGACTTTATGGCACACTCCGATCCAACCCTTTCTTCTGTCTTTACCAAAATCTTTTCATTCTCAGTCTTCTCCCGCCAAGTACTTAAGATTTCAATCACCGATGATGATACACCTCTCTGTCCTCGCTATATTCACCTCCATTCTGAGACCCCACATATCTCCAATATCATCGTCAAATGTGGTCAACTTGGAAAGCATCATCAAACCTTTATTCTGCAGTGGATCATCAGACTCTTCACAACACGTCTCACTCCCGGAGGGTGTTGTTCACACACAGAATTTTCTGCTTATTTCCTCAAGCATCGTGGTGAACGGCGGAACCGAAACAGTTCTCAGATACCTGGATGGCAACCGTGATGAAGAGACTCCGATCGCAAAAGAAGGCAACCATCTTCCACCAAAAGGAATCAACAGTCTTTTCGATCTTCAGAATGCTTCACTATCGCTTCAGCGTGTTGTTGTGGACATGTCGTCTCTGTCTGCCAATCAGGACGTTCGATGTGCCGTGCTTGCTTCGTCAACGATTGTCGTCTCTTTTTGCGAGTTTTTCTGGACAGATGTGAAGTCACTGTTCGTTCTTCGATCAGGCTCGCCCTACGAACATGCCTCGTCGTCAGTCACGTTGGCCATTGGTATCCGTTCAACCCCGGATTCAACCCCACAAGTGTCTATCCACTCGTGTTCCTTCTCAAAGTGTTCAATCACAAAATCATCTTATGAAATATATGCACAGGGTTGGGAGGCGTGAGTACTTTTAGGCTTATCGTGAGATCTTTTGACCTCACGATGAGATTTTTGGGTGAGATCAATCTCCTATTTAAGCGTATCAATTTCTTCAGTTATAGATTGTTGTCTCTCTCTGATTTTGAATATTTCATGACAAAAATGATTCTACTTCACCCCTATTGACTTACTGTCCTGCTTACTGTCACAAAAACGGTTTGAGGACGCATCTTTCCCAGGTTAATTCATGAAACTGTACTTTCCTCATTCTATATGAACTCGTATCTCACAAAAACAGTCTTATGATAGCCTTTTCATCTCTTTCCGCACGTGTATCCTCTTTTGAAGAACTTTTCAAGCTCTGTTAATGAGGATTCAACAGCTTCAATGGGCTTGTTTTGACTCAACATTATGATTGCATATTTTACTTTTGATAACGAAATTTGAGCAAACATAGTATTTTTAGAAGCTTTAAGAGTCAAATTGAAAGAAATCGGGAGGTGAGATCGAAAAACGGTGAGATCGGTCTGATCGAATCCCATGCCTGTATATGCAGGATGTCTCTACCTGTACCGCCTGACCACATCAACCGTCACTATCAATGCCTGCTCCTTCGACGATTGGTATCCAGGGAACGATACCTACACAAAACAGTTTGGAGGCGCAATCGGCACCCATTCAACCTCAGCTCCGCTTCAAATCACCCATTCCAATTTCACACTGAACGGACATCCGACAAACAAGAACAATGGCGGGTTCCTCTCGTTTTACTCATCAACATCGTCCAACTATCAAATTCCGCCACATGTCTCGACTATCAGTAACTGTCGTTTCATTGGTGATACGAAAACGACTGGACTTTTTCTCAGACTCGCGGAAGACCACGGAATAAGAACGGGGTCGTTCTCAGTGACCGATACGCAGATTCTCAACATAAATTCAAGGCTCTCAATCACCATCAAGATTCTCGAATCGTCTTCAGGGTTCACGCGAACCGAAATCTCCAACTCCTCAATCGATTTCAATGTACAATGCAACATTCATCCCGTCCTCTTTGTTGACAGCAAACTCGACCGCTGTCCAATCTCTGTGCGGTACGAAGAAGCCTTGTTTCTCTTCTCGGGAACCTCTTTCACTGGCAAGTCGACGAACACAACGATCTCGTTCGTTCATCTCTCTGAAACAAGCCATGTTGTCTTCCACAAATGTGACTTCACAGACTGTTCTCCAGCATCAGCTTCAACATGCATTATTTACTCGAAAACTCTTCCCTCACTGGTCCTGGACACTTGCTCGTTCACAAATTGCTCTGGAGGAAAGTCAGTCTTTGAAATCACAAAATCTTATTCTTCCTTCTATTTCTGCTCCTTCACCAATGTTACTGGGTCAACTGCCAATATCATGTATTTATCCTCCAACTATGCCAATTTCTTCGAAGGATGCCGATTTGATCTGGAGGAGACGAATATGGTGGATGTTCATGACCCAACGTCTCAATTCGCATATCTCAACGACACTGTTGTGTTCGGATGCACATCCAATCGACAGATGTACTTAGGATATTCTTGGTGGAATAAGCAAGAATTTTCAGCTGTCCAGATTGTCAATTCCGAGGCGGAAAAGAACGAGATGAGAGTGGGCACATGGCCAACCGAACCAGAAGAACCATCCAGCGAAGAATCAACAGAGACAGAGTCAAACGAGACGGAAGAAGAACCGGAACAACCAATCCCACTTTTCTCATCGCTGTCAGATGCCCTCGGGAACATTTCCACTTCTTCACCACTGGACACTGTCATCACTTTCTCGAATGGTATTTTCACTGAAGACAGTCCTCTGTCGGTGTCACAGATTGTCGAAATTGTCGGAGATGGATCCAATTCCAGCGATGTCCACTCCACGCAGTTGAAAACTGATGGCTTCGTTTCGAAATCCAATGGCAAGCTCACTCTCCGCTCACTCCGACTCGTTCCTTCATCACCATCGTCAGTTCTTGGCTCAACTGAAGACAATGGCGGTCTGATTATGTTGAATGTGATTGTGGAAGACATCTCTGACCAATCCGTCCCTTTGTTTCGGTTTGCGGCAGGTTCATCGGAGATCCGTCACTCCACCTTCAAGAACATCAATTCAACAGAGTCGCTCATCTTTGTGTCGCAAACATCCTCCCTCGTCATCACAAACATTCTCTTTATGACCATCACACGCACCAGCCTCGAACCAACTCCATATGAGTCCACACAGTGTGCGAGCTGCATTGAGGGAAAGACGAGTGGAAGAGTGAAAGTGATTTATTGTCGTTTTGGAGCGTGCACAACGAATGGTCGAGCTGGAGCGATCGATTTGGTGAAGAACCACGAGAACAGTGCTTTCGAGATGAGCTCTAGTTATTTTGATCAGAACAAGGCTGGGGAAGAGGTTCCTGACAATAAGAGAGGAGATGATGTCGTCCTGAAGTCGTTCGAAGACTCCAACACCATTCTCGATTTGTCGACCATCCAGTCGTTCCCCTCCACTTCTTCGATTCTGATCGACTCACAACACGCAATCGTCCCTCCTCCTGCCCTCATTTACATGAACTCAGCCGGTGTTCTTCATCCTCTGACTTGGAGTTACACGTACGGTCGGATCCACATTTCCCTCCTCGAGACATACTCTCTCCAATACCTGCTTGAACATCGATTCCGGAACAATTCGAATACTAAACTGACCATCCTCACTTCGACCGAGACTCTGGCTCCATTCATCTTTCAGAATTCAACCGTACAAGTGGATCTCTCGAGCTACACGTCTTCCATCATTTCAGTGGAACAACAGGACAAAGTGTTCATTACGATCCAAAATGCGTCCTTGTCGTTCTCATCAGCCACTTTCGCGTTTGGGCATCTGACCAAAACAGCCTTCACTTGTGATAAGAATTCATCCATTTCACTCAGCTTAACAGCCTTCACATTCACCAATCCAACGCTCACCCATTCATTTATCGATTCTGTAGGTCCTTTGGTCCGTTTCGAATATCAGGACTCCAAACAACCAATCACTCTGGACAACATTCCCTTTATTCGACTCATTCGGACAGAGCAGGATGCTTCTCTCAGTTTCAATTACGTTACTCCTCTTCTCGCCGATTCTCTGACCGCTCCGTTCATCGAATGTGTGGGAGCTGAGACATTTCAGATGGAAGGTCTAACATTGAGTTCATCTCACCTCAATTCGGCATCGTTTGTTTCCGCCAAAGATTCAGCTCTCACACTCAGATGGATTAAGATCCAACTTCTCAAGTCCACAGTCGATGGTGCGTTCCTCCACCTTGATTCTTGTTCTCTCACATCCGATTACGATACCGGGAATTTAAGTTCAGGTGTGCGGGGTGGTCTGGTTTATTGCCAGAATTCAACTGTCGAATTCGAAGACTTGAAATCGAACTCATGTTCAGCGAAACAAGGCGGCTTTCTTTTCTCAAAAGAATGCAATACGACCATTTTCGATGCAGTCTTCACGAACTGCGAGGCTGAAGAAGGTGGAATTGCATGCATTGTCTCATCTTATCTTCGCCTCACTTCAAATTCTTTCGTCTCCAACTCAGCAAAGAGGGGAGGAGTGTTCTGGATCGACTTTGGAGACCAATCCACATCATCAGTCTATTCATTATCAAATTCAAATTACACATCCAACACTGCCCGTGATGAGGATGAGAATGGAGTGGATTCTGGGAAGGGAGGAGCGATCTATGTGAAAGGGACGACAACTGCAAAGACACCTTTCAGTACCAGTGGTCATTATGAGGGGAATACAGCTGCTGTTGGGAATGATGTGTTCGTCGAGGAGGCAGTGCTGGGAGAAATAGGACCTGATCTTCTGTCGAACGGTTATGCAGAGTCCTACAGTAGATTCCCACACCTCGTAATCGAGAACTATGATGGAGATGAGGATGAGATCACCAGAATCTCAAACCTCGTGCCCTATCCATCGATCCGTGTTTCAAAATCTGGGAAGGATGATCCAGCATGTCGATGGAGCAACACCTACTGTCTGACAATCCAATACGCGCTCCAACATCTTAAGTCCCCCTCTTCTCAACGGAAGCATGTTCCAACGAGAATGTGTTCAATATAACGATTCAATGACAACGGAACCAGTCGAATTGGAGAAACACGATTTGATTTATGTCAGTTACAGTTCTTCAAGCACATCGGTTTACTCTCTGTCTCTCTCAGCAGCGTATGACACAAAGGAGGGAATCATGTTCACGATTACTGATGAATCGAGATTGACAGCTGTGAGGGTCAAGTTTTTGTTGAAATCATCGCACCAAGTTGTGACCGTGAACTCCAAGGATGGACGACTTGCGATGCAAAACTGCTTTGTCTTGATTGAGAGCGACTTGACGACATCAAAATCACCAATCAATTCTGTGGGAAGCTCACTCGCCCTGAACAACGTTTCATTCGCCCCAACTCTCACCGCATCAATTTCAACACTCTCTGCCCCTCTCGTCCATTACGCCCCGACGCCCTCAGCTGGAAAGGAGTTGGGATCTGGTTCGTGCGATATTACCAACTGTACTCTCACGAATCTCACTTTTCCGAAGACAACGATGTTCGTGATCGAAACGAGCGGGCAGGTCAGTTTTCTTCTTCAACCTATCTATCGCGTCACAACAGATTTGGAACATGGAAAATTCATTTCTCTGAAAGGACAGTCATTCAAACAGCAGATTCAGCCTTCTCTTTGGCACTCGAACCCGAGCACATCAGATCTGCCCTATTTCATTGGGGAGGATGTTTCAATGGACGAAGACGACAAGTGGAGAACAGGCTCACTTGTGTATTGGCTGATCTCTCCTTCGATTGAGATTTTCATTGGATCAGTTGAGAACGCTGTCGATCATCCGAATTGTGGATCATCCACTTTCCAGTGCACCACTCTCGATTCTGCCTTCAAATCAGCTGGTCTCAACGACCTCTCCACTCTCTCGCTTTCAACATCAACGTCGCTCTCATCGGAACTGTCAGCGAAGTCCTTGTGGGTGATCAAGTCGTCTTCGGCGACGAAGCAAGAAATCGAGTTTGACAAGACTGGCTCGATCGAAGTTGCAAGTTCCGGGAGCAAATTGTCATTTGAGTCGATCGTCTTCACTGTTGCCCCAACATGTCAGTCAGCCACTCTCATTGTGATTGAGGAAGGAGAGATCTCTTTCTCGTCGTGTCTGATCGGAACGACAATCAGTGAATCAACACTTGTTCTCCCAACATCAACAGCGACTCTGATTGAAGTACAGGCAGCTGGAACACTCACCCTCACCGACACTCTGATCCAACATATCGCATTCTCACATGCCACTCTCGGATCAGCCATCTGTCTTCATCTCGGCGCGACAATCTCCTCAAGTGGAACAAAACCCATCACAGACATTTCGTCACAAGCAGCTGGAAGCCATGTACTCGTTCTCTCCTCGACAGAACTGGAATCATCATCGATTGAATCTATCGCCACACAATTCACAACTTGGGGACCGACTCTGACAACGAATGGAGCACGCTTCTCGAAAGCCCAGATCGACGAGTTTGTCGAGATCGATACTGGGAGAGTGGATGAGCTGATCTATCACTGGCATCCGTATGAAGGAATAACGATGTTTGTTGATTCTGAGGGAAGAGATCACCCGAAATGTGGACTTTCTGCTCTTCCGTGCTCCTCACTCTCAGCCAATGTCGAGAATGTTGGTGATGGAGAAGCGATTGTTGTCTGCAGTGCTCTGACTGAAACAACTGGATTCATTGCAACGAAGGATCTCTCAGTCAAAACATCGGACGACACGAAACAGACCCTTTCTGTGTCAAGTTCGACAACCTTCACATCGCGCAGCTCGTCTCTCGCATTCACGAACCTGAAGTTCGTTCCTCTCACTTCGAATCCATCCCAGAATGTGGAACCGTTGGGAAGAACTGATTCTCTGTTCGTTGTGGAATCTGGCTCGATTGAACTGACAGACTGCTCACTCTCATCTTTTGTCATCGCCAACAAACCACTGATCACCCACATGTCTGGCTCACTGACTCTTGAATCATGTGAAATATCGTCGATTACTCGCTCTTCAGGAAATGGGACAGTGTTGGACACAAAAATGGAAGATATCACATCAATCTCCCTGAACGAGGTCACATTCTCGTCGATGTCATCGTCGAAAGAATCTTCGCTTCTCGCTCTTTCCTTCCCCTCTCTTGATGAAGACGAGCCTGCTCCACTCTTTGACTTCACTCTGACTAATCTTCACTTCGTTGAGATGACTGGCAATGAAGATGAGTCGTGATTTGTCTCTGTCGTTGGATCCAGACTCGGAGATTGGATTTCTGAAAACGATACTCGATTCGAAGGATCATACACTGAAACTACACCACTGAATCATTTTTGGAGTTTTGACGCATTCCACGAACTCCCAGCCTCGCTCTTGTTCTATCTGCTTCCATCGACTGGATCAGTGGGAGTGTCGAGTTCTGGATACGACATGGGGAAGTGTGGATCGAACAGTGTTTGGTGTTCGACGATTGAACGATCCTTGACTCGCCTGACTCCGCAGAACACGAAGAAGATTGTTGTGATGGACGAGGTGTTGCTGTCAACTTCGATCGAACTTCCCGACGAGTTGACATTCGCAGGGAATCCGAATGAACCGAGCACGTGTGTAGTGTCAGCCGCTGGTTCCTTTGTGTCTGAAGGCATCGATTTCACCACATTTTCCAAGCTGATATTTTCACTGCCATCGACTCAAACAGCCGAGGCAGTGATTGTGCACTCATCGATCACACTCACACTCTCCCATCTTGAACTGTCATCGACAGCAGAATCGTCAGCTTGCTTCCTGAAAGTGGGAACTGGAAGTGCGGACTTGTCAGACATCAAGATCCGATCGGAGATGGCTCAGAACTCGATTCTTTTCTCGTTTGTTGGGAAGTCACTGTGGTCAGGGTCGGAGAATGGGAAGATTGGGATGGTTGGAGAGATTTCGACCAAGTTGAAAGCGAGCAAGATTTGGAGAGAGCACAATCAGCAACGTGAACATTTCAGAGTGCTCTGGAACGACGTTCATCACCGCAAAAGATGGAGACGAGCTCTCCATCCAGAACTCTGTCTTCTCATCTCTCACTCCTTCGACAACATTCAACGAAGCAGAATCCTCAGATTTGTGTGTCTGGGAGACGAGTCTCATCGACATTGACGGCACACCGACATCGCTCTCTCACGCAGATCTGACAAACATTCCACAAGGAGCCATCTCGATCTCAGACGCTCCTCTCACTTTGACTGGATGCAAATTCAGCTCGAATTCTCCTTCCAACTTGGAGTGGCCTTCTGTCCACCGAAATGTGAAGTGCTCGAATGGAACTGTGTCGATCGCAGAAATCGGAGGAGGCGATGGAGTGTCACCGCCTCACCATTGGATCTGGACAGATGAATGCACCGTCACGAAAGATAACGACAATGTGGAAGCACCTCTCTTCGTCCCGACTCTTGTTGCGAATGAATCCACGAGCACGCTGGACAGGACACTGAAGGAATATTCGGTGAAAGTTGTTGGGACGACGATGGTTCCATGCGGGCTCAAGTTGGAAGTGTTTGAAGCTCCGTTCGAATCCAAAGCGAACACAGCAGGCGACCCAATCGAGTTCGACATCTCGTCACTCAATCCAACAAAATGGACAGAAACTGAATTGTCGTTCGTCCTCCCACAGTCCTCTCTGAGTGAATTGGATAAGAAATCAGACATTCGCTGCCGACTCCTGTTTGGTGATGACCAGACCACAGACTCGTTCTCGTTGACTGGCTCATCGAAATCAAACATGTCGCAAGGCGGAGTGGTCACCTCGATTGTGGTTCCGATTGTTGTTGTGATCATCGTCGCTCTGCTCCTCCTCATCATCCTGATCGTGCTGTGTCGCCGTCGAAAGACGAAGAAAGAAGCAGGACAAACAAGCCAAGAATTGGACACCACCGATGTCATTGATGTGATGAAGGAAGATGGAGACGCACAAGACGATACCATCAAACCGATATTCGGAGCGTCGAAAGATCATTCGAAGCAGAGCTCACTTCTGATGGTGAGCGACGACAACGGGCAGGATTCGACGGCTCAGCGAGTGGATCCAACGTGCTTTGTTCCTGTTCAGTATGTGTCAGCGATCGGATGCGATGGCGAGAACAGTGTGATCTCAGTGGATTCGCGAAACACGCTGTATCATCGTCTTCACGTCGAGAAGAAGAAGGATCTGGCGAAGAGGACAGTGGCGTTGCAGATTGTGAAGGGACTGGAGCGAATGGTGAAAGAACGACCGTCGAGTGAGATATTCTCGAAGCTGTCTCCACACTGGATCATCATGGACTACACCGACAATGTGTTCCTGCGAGTGGAGAGCCAACTGCAACAACAATCGCAAGGAGGTGAGATGAAAGGGAGGGAGTCTCGAAGCAACGAAGATCGTCGATGGAATGCGCCTGAACAGGAGACGAAGGAGGGTGAGAACGAGACAGGGAAGGAGGAAGGAGGAATCGACGAAATGAAGGCGTCGGTTTTTCGGCTCGGCCTGGTCTTGTGGGAGATTGAGACTGAGCTTGTGCCCTTCGGGGAGTTGGATGCAGTGAATGCGTCTCGGCAGATGAAGGCGGGCGTGTTGCCTCTGATCCACAACTGGGAGGACGAGTCGTTTGCGGATCTTGTTCGTGAATGCCTCTCTCTGTCACCCGACGATCGCCCCACGTTGGCAGACGTGAAATCGCGTCTGAGCGTTCTGAGCACCCAACTACAGATTCCTGTTCAGCCCGTTCCGAACGAGCCAGTTGACCTTTCTGGCGTTACTGGCTGATTCATGCCCACCCTTCACAAATCATCCACTTCAACTCAATCGTTCTTATTTTTCCAACATTTCATTGCACTCACTGCTTATCCTTATTCGGACGCCTTCCACAACACTCCTCATGTTGGCTCCAACAGACCCACTTCCAACGACTTCGAACACCACCCACCTTAACACTTCGTTATTCTCACGTCACTGTTCACAAAATGAACAATCATCAGTCAGCGAGTCCGTCATCACATCGACAAACTTGACACAAGCCAGCTCAAACACACACAACCAGAACGGGACCTGGCATTTCAGTGATTCCATTTCTCTTCTTGAATCTGAGTGGAACCAACAATCCCCGAGATTGTCCCCTCGTTCGTGAACAGCTCTGTGTCTCTTGATTCACCATCTTTCTTCGAAGACATCATCACCGCCATGCATGCCGTTCATTCCCGACTCGCCTGACTCAACTATCTGTCTTTCTTTCCCCTCCTTCACCATTCTTCCTTTTGCGCTGTTCCTTCGTCTTTGATTGATTTTCGCTTTTCTGGTTTCCTTCTGTTTGATTTCTGTTTTCACTTCCTGTCACTCAGTCATCATTCGTTTGATTCTCCTGGAATTGAACGAAATGATTCACACATTACTACTATGTTTTTTCTGGACTTTTTCACAAAACTATGTGAATTATGAAGCCACAAAATCTTCCGAGAATCATGTTACTAAGAATTGTCCATCTTGAATTTTACTTTTCCAGAAATATCGTGTTCACTTAGAGGGTGAGTCCGATCCAACCCATTATTCTGTCTTTGCAGGAATCTATTCATTCTCAATCTTCTCCCAACAAACACTCGGAACTTCAATCACCGATGATGATACCCCTCTATTATACTGGCGTGACCGAGTTAAAAGGCTTGGTCAGGGTCACCACCGTTTTCTTCAAAGGGTCAGATCAATTCATCACTTGGAAATATGGTTGAAAGCAGTACAGCAATATCTTAATCGACACTAAAACATGGATAAGAAGATGAAACTGTCAGAAGATTTAAAACGATTGTGATCTACCCAGAGTCGACGTTCGCCCATGTCCGACATCTTCCATGATGCCAACAACACATCAACAAGGTGTGCTTCACCAGTCTTATCATCTTACCCGTCGTTTCATCACGTCCTGCAGATTTTTTACCGTCTCTATTCAGTTCTTTCGTCTTGATCCCAGTTTTAATCTCCTCTCTTCACAAATCCATCAAGTGTGGATGACTGTGGATTTAAACAACACTTCTTGTCAGATAGAAGATGAATCTGCAAGCTGAGACTGCGAAGAAGACAACAATGAGGAACAGGCGGAAGAAGAGAACGAAGAGAAAGAAGACAACGTGTACGATGATCAATTTGAGGAAGGGATGTCTGAAGACGTTGCGAATGCACTAGAAGATGCTGGAGAAGTTGAGGGACAGGATGGTGGTGCCGACTCTGGTAGTGAACCAGACGACGAGAAAGGTGGTTTGGACGCTGAATGTGACAATGAAGAATTGGGAGAAGAACTAACGGAAAGCAGGATGAGCGAGTCTGAACACGGAGAATTGGAGGAGAATCAAAATGTCGACGAAGGAGAAGCTGAAGATGAAGGAGATGTCGATCCAGAACAGTCGATACAACCGGAAGAGAATGATGACGAAAACAAGGAATGATCCAACGGAGAACAAGCAAAAGGTGAAGATGAGGTGCAGGAAGGTGGATATATTGAGCAATTCGACGAAGGATCGGAATGGGAACAGGCGCAAGATGAATCGACGAAACAGATCGAAGTGGACAACGACGATGACTACGATACTTACCCCGAAGAACATGAGGATGATGCTGAAGGAAAAATCGAAGCTGATAAACAAGAAGGTGATGAGGAAGGGAAAGAAATGGTAGAGGAATTGGAAGACACTGAAGGAGAAGCCGCTGAGGATGGAAATGACGAAAAAGAAGACGCGAATGCTGAATTGAAGGGCGATGTGGAGATACAGGAGAACAATGAAGGGAATGAAGAATGTGATGATGAAGAACCAGATGGACAAGACGACGCATCTGACCGCGATGAAGAAGCAATAAAAGAAGATGAAATTGAAGCTGATGGGAACATCGATGAAGAGAAGGACGCGGAAGCTGACGAGGTGGTTAGCACACGCACATTTGAACGGGAAGCGCCGGATGAGTTTGGGGATGGAAAGACTGAAGAATCAGAAGAGGATAAGACTGAAGGGGGTGCAGAAAACGATGAGAATGAGGAAATTTCAAACATTGAAATGATCATGAAGGACAAAGACAACCAACTAGATGAGATCCAATCACCCGATCCTGCCGATCAAGATATTGGTGAAAAGGACGATGTGATGGAAGGAAAAAGCGAAGTATCTGATTAGGAAGGCGGAAATGATGAGTTGGTGGAGGAGGGAACAGGAAAAGCTGGAAACGATAAGGAGGGTGAGATCAAAACTGTCGTTTCCTCCTTCCACCCAGAACGACAAGACCGACCTAAATGGGGAAGAAAACGAAAATGAAGATGATAAAAAGGCGAATACTGCCTATCTGCAGGATAATGAAGAAAACCACGAACTGCGCACGTATGACGTTTCACAACCCGATCAAGGATACACTGAGGAAGAGAACGAGGGAAAAGAGGAAGAAATGATCGAAGTCGATGAGGTGAATGATGCTGAAGCAGAATTTGGTGAAGGTGACGCAGAAGACGAAGAAAAAGGTGAAACTGAAGGAAAAGGGGAAGATGAGGAAGGAGAAAACGAAGAAATTGAGGAGATTGAATATGTGGAGGAAGATGTGAGTAGAGATGGGGAAGAAGTGTTGGAAGGAGAGGAAGAGATTATGAAAGAGATTGAAGAGGAAGAAGTTGAGAATGGGGAGACAGAGAAAGAGGAAGAGAATGAGGAAGAATGGGAAGGAGAGAGTCGAGAAGAAGAGAAGGAAGGAGAAGAGAAAGACCCCGAAAAAGAGACAGAAGAGGAGAAAGAGAAAGACACAGAGGAGAAAGAGAAAGACACAGAGGAGAGCGATCACTAACATTAAGAAAAGCAAAAAATGACACATCCAACGAGGAACAAGTGAAAACACGGGAATTTGAGAAAGAGAGTTCTGAGAGCGATGGAGAAGGATACGACGAGGAGAGGAAGGAAGGATACGACGAGGAGAGGAAGGAAGGAGAGAAGAAGGAAGAGGAAAGGGAATCTGATAAGTAACCAGACGGAGACGAGAAGAAAGACGAAGATTCATCCGAAAGCGACGCTCTCCACATACAAGAAGAAGTCGAGAGAGAAGAAGAAAAGGAGGAGGAAGAAGACGAAAGAGGGAATGAGGAGGGCGAACTAGGAAGTAAAGGATGAGAAGAGGATTGGATCTGTTTCTCATGAGCTAAAGGTGACCATTTCACTAGACACACTCGATTAATGTATTTTCAGAGAATCATCTGTATTTTAGGGCCCACATTCGAAAAAACTATCTCGATCAAACCAGTCTTTTTCTTCTCAGAACACTCAGGAAAAATGAGAGAGGCTTAATCATACCCCGTGCCCCCTCACCAAAAATTTCAAATATGTCTGGAATGAAATATTAAATAGGCATGGGCAGCGGTCGGTCCGACTGCTCGTCGACCGACCGACTGCTTTTTAGGATGATCGATCCCATTTCGAACGACATTCTTTTTTTGATGACAGTATATTGTCTCGATAAACAAACGATTTAAAGAATGAAGATGAGTGAATGTGGTAGAAAGCAAGTAGAACAGCAAAGAATCGGTTTAATGAAGGAAAATGCTGAGTGAGGGTTCGCTCCTTCCTGTTCCTCTCTCTTCGCCTGATGAATCATCTGCACCTCCGCAAACTGAAAAAGGCGAGCATTTGGGCGTTCAGTGCTGATTGGGCAGAGAGTGACTGGACAGACCCGCTCTTCACGTTGAACTTAGCACAGACAACGGTGAGGGGGACTTCGTTGGCGTGGTCGGAGAGGATCAGGGCGGAGTAGAAGCGGCGGGAGATGGCTGGTTGCGAGAGCCAAAGCGAAGATGTTTGGAACTGGCTGAGTGGATTCACAATCAGTTCGTTCAGTTCCAGCTCGAGCTCGCTCGATCCAGAGTGGATGAAGCCTGTTGCAGGGAGTTTCTTGACCGAATTCTGCCGTGGAATGGGTTGCTTTGTTGTCTCGTCGAGCTGATCGGGAGGAGTGTCTCTTCCGTCTCTTTGTGCTTCCTGCGACTTGCGGAGGAGGAACTGCTCGTCCACTCCGCAGTGCAGAGCGATGTCCTGTCGGAGCGGCGAGAGGGAGTGGAAGAGCGTGTGGTACGCCCGCCAGTTGGAGATGGTCACATCGCCTCCGTCGGAGAGGGGCACGCAGAGGAAGAGTGCATGGAGGTCGTCGGAGAGGCAGAGCGAGTCCACTGCTTTTGTGAGGAGAGTGGAGACAGAGAGTGCGATGTCGATGGGGAGATTCGACTTGAAAGAGGCGATGACGATGACAGTTGGGATGAGGACAGTGTCCTCTGTCGGCGGGGGAGTGTCAGTGCCGGTGTGGAGGGTGCTGTGTTGGGGACGACGCGGCAGACGGGGTAATCTGAAATGATGTTGTGGGGTTTGATGTGGGGTGTTGTGTTCTATTCGGTTTCCTCCTGCTCTTCCTCTTCCGCTTCGTTCTGTTCGTCTTCTTTGTCTGCTCTCGTTTTCTCCTTCTCTTCGAGATGGCTAAACTCAATCAACCCGAAGTTGCAGAGACTCATCACGCAGTTCATCACAATCGCGTCGAGTGGGTTGTTCTCGTCGGGCACTGCTCTGCTTTCTGCCAACCTCCGTTCGGCGTCGAACTCCTTCTGCACCGACTGCAGCTTCTGTACAGTCTGGGCTCGCTTGGCGAGGGCAGTAACTCCCTTCTTACCTTTTGTCAACGAGGGAGTGAGGAAAGGCGTGGATTGGATGGGAAGAGCGAGCTCCAAACTCTCGTTGAACGAATCTGGCGGGGTCCTCCCCTGCGACGGATTGGTGACGATTGGAGTGGCAGTGAGGACGTTCAGCGAGACAGCACGAGATGTGGCCTCTTCCTATCGGAACTGCTTGGCTCGGGCAAGGTTACTGATCTGGATGGAGACGAGCATGTGGTGGCAGAAGCGGAGGACGTCGCCAAACGTGACGACTTTGACAGAGTTCTCGCGGATGAACCGCCGCTTCTTCTTCCCCACCATTGCGTTCCACTCGCGTCTCTTCGCGTTCCGTGCCTTCCTCTCGTCGTTCAGTATCATTCGTTCTCCTCTCCTTCCCACTCTTGCGTCAGCCCCACATTCCCTCTGATTTCCCCGCACACGCAGTCAAGGATCGCCTTGTTCAGCCTCTCTGCCATCTCCACCTGCGTTTCCTGTGTTGGTGCTTGTTGCTTTGTCCGGTTGGGTCCTCATTATCAGCACCACATCGCCCTCCGTGTCGAACCCTGCTCGCCCAGCACGTCCAGACATCGGTTTGCAGAGCGACCACGAGATATTGTTCTGAAATGCTGGAGCGGATCAGACACTCGATCTTGTCTCGTAAGTTCTAGTCCTTCAGATGACCGGCGAGGAAGATGGCGGCCTCCTCGCACATCCGCTTCTTCGAACAGAACACGAGGATACAGTTGTTCTCCCCGCATTCGGTGCAGAGATGGAAGAGATAATTTGTGTCGGACGTGGCGAACATATCACCGGACAACAATTCCGCGTTTAGCATCCTCCATCTTTTTGCCCGATATGCTGGGCTCATTCAGAAGGACATGTCGAAATGCCTCATCGAACGCGAGAACGTTCTTCGGAAACACTCCAATCTCATATAGGTTGGACGGGAGTAATGTTGACGAGCGCTGAATCGGGTGGAGGTGCCTGTGAGTTCGGCTCGGCCTCTTCGAACAGGAATTCGGATGATGGAGTCGAGTTGAAGAGCGAGTGGTCTGCTTTTGCTCGTTTCAGCCGCTTGATCATCTCCTGTCGAAGTCAGTCTTCCTCCTCTTTCTTCAGCTGCTTCTCCCACTCTTCTTGCACATCCTTTTCTCTGTCTGACGCGGTGAGCACTTTGGTGAGCATCGATTCCAAAAGATGGCCTCGATGGGGATCTTATGTCATGTGCAGTTCGTCGACGACAAATCCTCCGAGGTTTCCGATCCTCCTTTCATCGATTAGGTTCATGATAATCGAATATGCCTTTTTTATTCGTGCTTACGGCGAGGAGTTGCTGCACGGTGAGACAGTGGATGGAATTGGGAAAATGCCCTGGATATCAATACACGGTTCAACACGAAATTGCTAGGTACGCGCAAAGTCAGTGTAGAATTTGATATTTCGGCCGCGATGGAGGCAAATGGAACCGAGATGATTGCGAGCTTGTGTCGGATGGAAAGGGTATTGTACAGAAGAATGTCTGCGATAAATGACTTCCAACCGGATGTTGGTGCAGAATTAACAAGATTCCAGAAAGCATCGATCACTCCAGGAAGAGATAGACGTTGTGTATACCACGGATAGAGGGATGTGATTCCTCGAGAGTGGTAGAGTGCAGAAACTGTTGGGAGGAGAGGTGTTAAATCGAAGTTTGCTTGAACTTTGTCTTTCCAGAGGCGGTATGAGTTTGAGTGTCAGGATGATACTTATCCCTCAACCAGACAGACGGGGCATCTTCTCTCGGTTCTGTAGTATCAGCTGCATGCAGAGGAGAAGTAGAATATGTTTATGTCTTGTGAAAGATGTTGTATTGTTCTCAATGACCGAGGAGAGAGAATGACGAGTTCAGAACTGTGGAGAATCGTGTTTTGACGGATTCCAGATCTTGATCCATTGGAGGAAGATACGAGAACGGAGTTGGATGATCCTTGTTGATTCTGATCATCTCGTCGATCATTTCACCGCTCGACTTTTCAGATGACCTGAAACATGGTTTCCATTCAAGACCAATGAAGAGAAATATGTGAAAAGAGTGAAAAAACTTTGGAGACGCGAACAGATGTTGTGAATCGTCCTTAATCCATTTCAGTCTGTCGACTTCAGAGTTGGGCTTGATCAAGCCAGGTTTTGTTGATAAATGACGAGAAAGAGGTCGTTAAGGATTAAAAAGAAAAAAAAACACCATGTTCGTTTGAATTGGATCTGCAGAAAAGCAGTCAGAACAAAAAGATTGAGTCGGAGTCGGTCGGACAGGCCGACTTTTAGTCCAATGTTGGGGAAGGACAGACCGACTCAGGGACTCTTGAACCACGACCTTAGAAGCATTAATTTTGTGAAAACTGAGATAAACTAATTAAAGTGATGTTGTGAATTAAAAATGAAAAAAAGAGAACAATAAAGTGTCCCAGGCGGGATTCGATCCTGGGTCCGGGGAGCAAAAAGCTTCCGTGCTACCACTCGACTAAAAGGCACTTCAAAAAAGTCGCAGACTCTTTTATTGTTAGGGACAGAACTCGATGTTTTCAGACCGACCACTGCCCATGCCTAATATTAAACACACTTTTCATGAAATTTTGTGATTTTGAGGGCGAAAAAAAGCTGCCCATTTTGGCTCGATCCAGCCCATTATTTGTTTCAACACTTCACAAAGATCCTTTTTTCTATGTTACTTTTGAGAATTCACCAATAGTCTTCACAGCCCCCCCTGCTCTTGAGCGGGGGGCTGTGAAGACTATCCGACATTATGAAAAAGTGTCTGGAAAAAGGATCGGGTGAAATGTAGATGATTTTATATCTCCAAAACCCGGTCTCAAATCGAAAAATAAATACCAATTCATCGTGAAATGATATTAAACAAAGCTCCTCTTAAAATATTGGAGGGGGGCACGGGGTAGGATCATGCCATGAGAGAGGATGGCTCCTCTTTCGTGAGTATTGGGAGACAGAAATGTCATTTTACTCAAATTCTCTTCAATCACTGCATTTCATGCCGTTGAAAGCCATTTTTTGAGATCTACGTGAAACGTTTGATCAGATCTCACCCATAATTTGAAAACTCCCGGTCACTGACCGTCACCACTTTTTGGCCAAAAGTGACCCGGTCACCCCGGTCACGCCAGTATACCCTCTGTATCATCACTATCTTCACCTCCGAGATTTTACCCTGAGTGAGGAAGAGTGAGTGAGATACAGCTCTGACATGGACAGAAACACAGTCAGACGATATTGGGTTAGATACTTGGGAGAAAGATACCCACACAACCAGAACCGAAGAAGAAGAAACCCTGAAGATGCAAACTTGTCGAACACAAGGACGACAACCAATCCTCCAGCCCAAAGGTAAATGAAACTAAAAAGTTAAGCGTGAAGGAATATGATCAAACGAAACCGACATTGACAGGGTGGGAGGGTGGTCACTCTTCCTCACTCATGATAAAATCTCAGATCATTCTTCAATGATCTGATTCTGTCCCTCGTTCGGAAGAGTGAGACTTGGGAGTCAAGGGCAAGATGTAGTGTTTCTGGATGACACCAGACTTGGCCGATAACCGCGTGCCTTCGGCGACTGAAGGGATTGACTCTCCTTTGTGGACCCTCGCTGATATACCCGCCTGTTTTGTTGTGTGTGGCTTGAAGATGTCTAGAATATTGGATTCCCTCATCAATCGTCTTACCAGCTCGCGAACCTCATCCACCCTTTGCTCTCTTCCTCTCCCAACATCGAAGAAGAGGGGACACTGTCTCCCAGTCATTTGGCCGTTCGGCTAAAATCAATTACACCACCTTCTCCAAACTCCCCGTCATCCTCAAGTCGTTGTCAATCTCGTCCTCTCTCAGGACCACTCTCTGTGGTTCAGGACTTCGTTTTAAACTCGCCATCAACATAATCGTATTCCCACTCTTCTCCAATCCCACACTCCCACACTCCCACATCGAATCGATGTCATCTCCGTGTACCTCATGGCGTGATTCAGAATCATGGATGTCGCAACAATCTGTTGCCAGTCCCCACAGGATCATGCCACTTCTCTCATCCTCCGAATCCCCTCCTCTAGCTGTTTTGCATCTAACATCGTTCGATATCTTGCCTACTTCGGATCAGCTCGTTTTTGTCCACGGAAATACAGTTGGACAGCCTTAGATTGGCGAACATCCTCAATTTCGACATGCTTGCACAGAAAACTCAGCGCTGATCTGGCAGTATCTTGTGATCTCGTCCTACCGGCCCTCTGAGAAAGGAAATTGATGACAGCGGCGTCGTCAATCGCTTCCCAATCTCGGTTTTCCTTCACACACCACTCAATCCACCTCCTCATTTCCCCAGTATAGTTGCTCTTCGTTTGCTCAGTGAGTCCATTCTTCCACTCCAATGCAGCTTCGTCTGAAAAACCTTTCATCTTTGCCAGCTCGTCCCAGATATCGCTCGAATCCAGTAACATACGAGCACTCCATCCGGTAATCTTGCCCCGCACGCTCTCAAACCCATTCCTTCTTCCAACACGTCACTGCTTCTCCCTACCATCATCTTTCGCTCCGCCAACCTTCCAGCTCTACCGCGCCCAATAGTGCTGGCCACTCGAACGTCACTACCTGTGCCTCCACGCCATCTCTCGCGATCTTCCTTCCGACAAGTGGGAGCAGTGGATTTGGAGGGAACACGTAAACCACCTCCCACTTCCAATCAACGAGCAACCCGTTTGTTGCAACCGCTGTCCTTTCTTTCCGCTAGCTTGCAAATCGCGGGAGTTGAGCGTTTGCCTCCGACGCGAAAGCGTCCAACGTCGGGAGACACCTCATCTGAGTGCATATTCTCCTCTTTCCTCATCGCCGACAATGCTACTCCGACAGCCCTCATCTCCCTCCAAATCGACAAACTTGCCCTTTCCTCGTCGTCGAACCGACTCTGAAATACGAAACTCCCCATTCCCTGTCTCTCCAGGACTGCACACATTCCCCATTCTGATGGGTCCGTCGTAACCGTCACTTTTGGTACGAATGGGTTGATGGTTGTCGAAGGCGCCTTCGTCAGACGACTCTTCCACCATTCCAACTCCCCAATCTCATCCACTCCTAACAATCCCGTTGTCGAGTAGGACCTTTGCAGAAGCAACTCCTCTTTCTTATGCGTTAAATGTCGGGTCCGGATGTGTGCCTGAATTTCTGCCAGCGAGAACGATTGGAGTGTGCCAATGAGCGAGGCAAGGGGCCAAACCTTGCACGGTTGCACTTTCAGTGCCTGGATGAGTTTGGCGGCGACCTTCTTTTGAACTGCCGCTATCTTTGCTTCGAGAACTGCCACTGTCATTGTCTGACTGTCCCAAAGGAAGCCCAGGAACTCCATCTTCTGGGCGGGATAAAGTTGTGACTTGGTCTTGTTTATGGTAAAGCAGTATTTATCCAGTTCCACCAACGCTCTGTCGATATTGTCCATCAGTCCCTCCTCCGTTTCGTCCAAGACCAGAACGTCGTCCAGGTACGCGACAAGTCTCATAGTTGGCCTGAGTCGAGAGACAACGATCCGCATCAACTTCGTAAAGATCAACGGGGCTGACGACAGCCCAAACGGCAGGGTCAAGTGCTGGAAGGAACTCCTGCCGCATTGAAAGCATAGAAACGGCTGAGAAGTTGGATGAACTGGGACATGTTGATAATAGCTGTACAAAGGACCCGAACATGTTCGTCAAGCCGAACAAAGGGATTCTGGACCAAATTTGAGTCACGTATGTGTCGATGCAGTTGTCGAATAGTCGATTTTTTACTCACTCGTCGAGATGGAGACCGATCATACCATTCCAAGTTTTATTCCCGTTTCTCTCTAAATTTGGACAGATAATTCATTTTTAAAAACAAACATCAACAGTGTGAATTGTTAAGACAGCATGGCACAACGATCAACACTTAAACAGATGGTTGAGATGGGAAATCAAACACCAAGGTTCGGTTTTACCTGAATAAACATTGATTGATCTCGAAAACGTTGATGGACGATGAGAGATGAGGAGGAGAGATCAACGATGGATAAGATTTTGAGTGAAACAGGAAGAGGACTTGATGGGAGGCTGCTGATGAAGAGTGTTGGCAGATGGGAAGCTTGGTGACCGACTGTTGAGGTCGAACTGGTTTTTGTGAAGAACAGTGAGGTCGCGAAAGATTGATGCAGAATGTTTGAGTCCAACGAACATGAATATTCTCTCAGACATCAAAGAACCAACCTTACCAGCTGTAGTTTGCTAATTATTAACTTTCAGAGTCGCAGTCATGGTGAACGTAATGAATGAATCATCAATTTGACAAATGTCTTGATTACCAGTCAGTGGAATGATTATTTCCTGTCCTTTATCGAAGCGTGAATTCTCTGATGGTTTCAATTCCTCGATCGAAGTGCTGTGTGCTCCATCATTCATGAGGTAATTAATGTGATGTTCGGACATGAGTTGCAGTTGGATTTGACCAATATCATCTCGAGTGTACTTGATTGATCCAGTTGTATTTCCAGTCAATGATGATGCTCCTGTTCTTTTGTTTGTCAGATGTGTAATATGCGACTTCATCTTATCAAAAATAAAAAATCAAATGAATGTTTTCAGTATAGTAACTTTTTCTTTTTTGGTTTCTTCTTCTTTGGTTTCGGCTTCAGCTTTTCTTCCAGTCTCATTATTTCACCTCTGAACGTGTTCGCAACTGATGTGTTTCCTTCATTGATGGCTTGCTCGTATTGTGCCATCTTTTCCGCATGGATTTGTTGATCCGATTTCACATCTGGAATCATCTCTATTCCTGTCTGTGCTACCTTCGAAATCAATGGTCCAACAAATGGAATGAGATTCAGAAATGGAGCTCCTACTCTGAGTATATTTTTGCCAACTGCTGCTAATTTTGATAACCAACCTGGTGCCATTTTAATAAAAATCCAAATATTCGAATACTAGTGAATTATAATCCTTTGAATAGAATCTTGGAATTTGACGATTGAGGAAGATCATCCTTGGAGTATCGTCCATTTCGTGGAGGTTCGTACTCAATCATCTGTGGTTGTTGCGGTGCTCGATTGATTGCTTTGTTCTGTTGATACGAATCCATCATCCCTCCTAATCCACTAAGAATTCCTCGAGCCGTTTGACCAAATTTACTGTTCGTTTGAGAGAGTAATCCACCACCAACTTGAAGCAATGTTGGAGCAAGTGGTTTGATGAATTGAAAGAATTGCTTGCCGATATTTTTGAGATTGTTGAAACTTCCTGGTGCCATTTATGTAAAAATAAAAAATACAATTCATTTATAATTTTAGCGAGGAATAGCTTTCGTCAGAGAAATGCCATAATTGAGAATAGTGTTGTAAGCTTCATTGAAGGCAATGCTCATATCTTTTCCACCAACAAGGATCTTGAAAATGGTTCTAAACACTGGGAGTTTATTGAGACATAGCCACTTGTCAGACAGGTCATCCAATTCAATCACCACATCAGTGATTGCTGTTAGTGTCGCAATTCGTGCACATCAATCACTTTGGTTTGTGATCAGTTTCATTGATGGTTCAATGAGATTATTCAGTAGTTTCTTTTCACATGCAAATGCATTCTTGTACACTAAGAGTAGTTGATCTTTGAATGCTGTAATGTTGGAAGTGTATTCTCGTTGTGGTATTGAACGGCTTTGAATTGGTGCTGATGGATAGATCTCAGGTGGTGGTGGATCATATGTATCTGGAACATTGTAGAGTTCGACATTAGCACTTTGCTCACTATTCAACCTTCCAGAATTCGAAGCTTTATTATCGATGATGACATTGTTGGTGATTGATATTGGTACTGAAGAAGAACTTGTGTGTTTCGTAAATTGACAACTTAGAATTGGTTGCATCACTTTCGATCAAAATACAAAATCTATATTAATGTTTTTAATCACTCTTTTCTTTCTGTTACTGAACATTTTGAGAGAAGGCAGGCATATTCCCAGATTGGAATTCACTGAAATCTTCTGTTCTTGTTGCATAGGCTTGGTGTGTCAGACCGTTAATCTCTGTTGTTATGGCAGCATTATGTCTCCCAAGGAATGTTTTCAAATCGTCTTGACTTGTGATGAATTCTAGAAACTGTGGATACACCTGCTCCTTGAAATCCTTTCTTTTCTTCATTCTCTGATGTCCTTCGTTGGTACTGTCGAATCCTGAAAGATGTTCTTCAAGCCGTCTGTCCCACATTTGTGAAGCTACTTTCGATTGAATTGAATTGAACACCATATTGTCTATTACATGTTTCTCAAGATTTGCTGGATTATCACGACTGGCACGAGTAATTCCCAATTCTCAACAAACAGCTATTTAAAGAAAACGTGTCTCACTATCATCGAGTGGGAGAACAGCTGGAGAATAGTGTTTGATCCTGGTATAATGTGTTGCAGAGAATTCTCTCTCTGTCGAGACAGTTGTTGTCGAGATGGTAGCAATTGAACTGACGAGTGGAGTGATGGATGAACACGGCGAAAACCGAGAATCTGTCAGTATGAGGTTGATTATTTTGGTTGGTGTGCGGAATTGATCCGAAAAAATGATCCTGATATATCGCTTTCAGCATTCTCCAGTGCGTCGTCGTTCGGTATTTCAAAATGTTGGGAACGAATCCGTTGAACGTGTTGGCGATATTCAAGATCAAATTGTCATTTTCTGGTGAATCACGGCTGTTGTCTGTCTGGAGTCGAACGTTTGTTTCTTCAGCAATGTCAAGGAGAATCTCAAGGGCGGCCAAACGCAGTAAGTTCTCTGGATTAGTGAAGAATTGAAGTCGTGAGAGGATTTTTGGGTCGGTGGTTGGTTGAAGAACTGACATTATGACATCAGCATATTTGAATGCTTGCGTGCACGTGTTTTTGCAGGTACACCAACGCACTTGGATTGGCTTGACGAGTCTTAGGACTGGAAGTTGACGGCGTTCCAGTTCGGCTGCGAACTTTATTGTATTTGTGTGACTTTTGGTGATCTGGTGGATAAACAGAGCTGCATTGTGGATGATGATAGCAGTGGTTGATTTTGGATCTTTTTGAAAGGTTTGAGTGAAGGATCAATGGATTGTCATGTCTCAGTTGGGTGATGAAACCGTGATGCATGCTAGTCATTGAAGCGTCACCGTCAGTTGCGACGGATGCGATCTGGCTGACGGTGAGGCCAGTTCCCACCAACATCTTCTTGAATTCAAGGTAAATCTGTAATCCAGTACATCCTTCGTTCATCTCCGCCAATCCAAGAAGGATTGTCTTTGGCCTCATCCTTTCTTCCAAAAAACGACGATTAACACATAACATTGAAGTGGACGTAGAATCGGTCGATCCTGTCCGCCAGATCCCAAAAGAGCTTGTAATCAGACTGGGACGAGTCAGTGACAAAAGTAGTGTATAGAACGAATTGGGAACCACGTTGGTATAGACGGTACTACTGGGCAAAATCATCGTGCCGATTGACACAACAATCGGTGTGATCATTCTGTTGTTCTTTCAAAGCAATTTGACATTCCCAGAAACCCCAATTGAACCATCAGCAATTATTTGAGAGGTCCACCTGACCTTCAAATGCTCAGAAACGATTTGAATGATTCCGAACGTTGTTTGAATTGATTCTTGTCAACAATGAGATCAAAAAATGTTCTGGTCAACTTCGATTTTTCATGTTTTTTCCAGTTTTAACACAAATCCATTGAAACCAACAGTTGAAGCACTTCAAAAAATTCTGAAAAATATTCTAAAATCTCGGGGATGATGTAGGTCATCGATCAAAACAATCCCGATCAAAATCGGTTGAGAATTCGTGGAGCTACGTACCGTTCTGTGGTCCAAAATAGGTCGAAAAAGTCGATGCTCATATTTTGCTACTATGATCCGCTATATCTCTAAAACATATTTTTTATGACTCCACATAATTAGTTCATCATTTTGAATGGGGAAATTTTCGCGAAAAAACACTTTCGAAAAAAAAGTTTGATCCGACCCACCATGATTTTTTCGAATTTTTCCGAATTTTAGAAAAATGGTATTCGCTTTCTCTGTTATCATTTTCAGGTCAGCTTTCGTCGTCTAATGACGATCTTGCACTTCAAAACGCTCGGAGACGCCCTTTGGCGCATCTCCGAACGTTCACTTTCATGTTCATCACTTTCACACTTTTTTCATGAATTTTTGGTTTTCGCTGTTTTCGCTTCCAATCACTTCATATTTTGAGCTTTTAACGAACATAAGTCGTCCCCGCACGGCTTGTGTTCTTATATAGTGTTTTTTGCACACACCTTTTTCACGTCACATTTTCACCTACTTTTCCTCACATCACTTTTTTCTCGAATTAACACATATCGCCCTTCCGTTCTCACCATTCGAGAAGGCTGTGGCTGAATTTTCAGAATTTTTGGTTCATTAATTCTTTCAAAATTTCACTTTTTTGTCTTTTTTTCGTTCTTAACATTTCACTGTTTGTTTACGTTCCAATCACTTCAACGTCTTTCTTCTTTCATTTCACTCTTCCCGTTTTCACTTTCGTTCATCCATCGTTCCTTCTCATTTCACCGATTTCATGACGCTTTTTTCGGACCGTTGGTCCTCTTTGACACATCACAATGTTCAAGTTTTCATGAAAGATTTCGAAAAAGAAGGGTAAAAGAAGGTGAAACATGGTAAAATGAAGTGAGCAAGTACAATAGTGAACAGTGAAGTGGAGATCGTGATAACGACGTGAAATTTGACGTGAATAATGTAAACAGAGTCTGTGTTCACCTTTTATCACATTAAAAAACAAGAAAGAATGGAAAAATCGAGTGAAATGTTCAATGAGAGGTTCGAAGACGAAGATCAGAAGCCGACCACGATCCGTCGGATCCTCATCACAAGTAGGGAATATGAGGAAACAAAAATTAGCGCAATGTATTTGAGAAAAAGTTTGAGCAAAACAAACATAAATGAAGTGAGGAAACATAAAAACAATGCAAAAATGAGTACGGAGAAGTGACCACAAAAATGAAATGACAAGTAATGAAAATGAAGTGACAAAACCAATAAAAACAGCTAAAAGAAGAGTGAACAAAGAAGATGAACGAGGTGAAATGTTCAATACCAGGTAAAACTGCAAAGATACAGCGACTGTAGAGATCGAGTCTAAAAAGTGAGAAAAAAGAGATGAGTAAGAACAACGAGAATGAAAACAAGTAAAAGAAGGGAAAGAAGAGAAGAAACAAGTAAGTTTGAAGAGAGAGGAAGCAACATACAATGAGACAGTGTGAAAGTTGTTGATCGGTTCAATACGGTATGATCTAGGAAAGAATAAGAGACGGAAATGATGAAAATGAAAGTGAAAAGCTGAAAGAAAGAAGAGAATAAGAACGAAATGATGACGAAGACGGAAAAGTGCAAAGATGCCGCGGCAATCTTGATTGAACCTAAAAAGTTGTAAAAAGAGGTGAAAGTGAGAAAACGAGAATCAAAACAAGTTGAAGAAAGAAAAGAAGAGAAGAAAGAAAGTTGTTTAAAGCGATAATCTGAAACATACAAGGTAAAAAACGATGCAATCGATGATCTGTTCAATCTGAGAATACCTGAAGAAAAGAAGGAACAAAACATATGAAAATGGAAGAAAACAGAAGAAAGAAAGAAGAGAATGAGAGTGACATACTCAATATTACTGGAAAGTTCCAAATTGGAAAGATGACTGAGATCGAACCTAAAAAGAGGGGAAAAGAGGTGAATATGAAAAAATGGTGACAAGAGGAAGTGAAACAAAGAGAAGAAGAGAATAAAGAAGGATGTTGTGAACGATACTAAGCAACATACAATGTAAAAATTGGAGAAGTGATGAAATGTTCACTACGGTGACACCTGAAGAAGAATAAGAGAGAAAACACATGAAAACAGTTGAAAACAAAAGAGTAAAGAAGAGAACGGAAGAAAATGTCGAAGAAGACGAACAACAACAGAGATGGAGCGTGATCAGGATCAAGTCAAAAAAGTTGGTAAAAAGAGGTGAAATTGAAAAAATGAAGCATACAGTGATGATGCCGAGCATCCGCAGGTTCCAAAACGCATAAAAGCTGAAAGAAAGAAGGATTGTCGAATTCGGATCATTCCCCATATTTTGTCAAATTTCATTGAAATCGCAAATAGGCTGTTATTGACATTGTCGGTTCTAGAATATGTTGGTAAAATACACAGAAAGTGATTGAACATAATTTCATTGTTTCTAAAATTGTTTTGACTTTTTTATTTTGTATAAAATGAACCCGAGAGAAAAGTTGATTGAATCAATGAAAAAAGAGAACTGTGAACTTGTTTCTGAGTATGTCCGGAGCACAGAACCAGTCATCTATGTCCATGAAGGTGTAGAGTGGAGGATTAAGCCAAAGTTGTGGAATCAAGGTAACAGACCACACATGTCACAACGTCGACACTACACTCAATCATTTGTGGAGAATGAACTGAGGAAGTACAACTGTGAGCTTGTTGGTGAGTACAAGCAAGTCCTGACTCCATTCACGTATCGAGAAATTGGTGGATCTGAAGTTTTCAAAGTGCGACTAGGTTCATGGCTGAAAGCAAAGAAGAAGCCACATTTGAGAAAGTCAAAATAATCACTCAACTTTTTTTATTTTTTATTTTTTTAATTTGTAGTAAATGACACAACTCTGGAAAGTGAAGGAACAAATCAGAGAGGTTAGAGAACTCTTTCCAAACACTCAATTCGCATTTACAGATGGTCGAACATACAAACCTGACAGTCCATACAAGCAACATCACTATTCATTTCTCCTGGCAATGCTTCAACACCCAGATGTTAGATATCGAAATCCTAATCCAACAGCATATCTTAATATCAATTTAATTCCAAAATTCCTGAACGAAGTGAGACATCAACGACAAATCGAACAAAGAACATTGATTCAGAGACAGAATGAACAGAACAACAACGCAATGATGAATGAAGAGGATAAAAACGTAATCATAATTGACATGAAAGCAAATCCAAGAGTGAACGAAACTGAATTGAAAAAGCAAGTGTTCAAGATCACACGGAAGCTCAAATCAATTGAGGAGAAGTTGATGGATCATTGGATGAAGAATCTGTTGATCATTCAAAAGAAAAATGAACAGATGGAAACAAGAAAAGTGAAGCAATTTGATGGATTCAATGAATGTATCTTACTGGCTGAACCAAGAGACAAACTTGGATTCAATGAGTGTCTGACAAATGCACGAAAGAAGTTCAAGAAGAATGAGATCGAGAAAGTGAGTGACAATGGAAAACCGTATCAGCTGTACTTTCACAACCATCTGAAGAATGTTGAGGAAATCACAACCTTCATCAATGCAGTGTATGAAAAAGAGAAGGATCGTCCATTCAAGATCAGTATCGACTTTGGAAAGATCGTTGCAAGAAAAGACAATGATGAGACAACATACAATGACTTCAGACCAGAATTGGAGAACACATCGAAGAGTTTCCCAACGGTGATACGAAGTGAAGCAGACATCGATGAGTATTCAAAATATGCGATCAATCTGATCAAAGAATCACAGGAGAGAACACTGATGGATACAAAGACGATGTTTATTGCATTCCACTCCATTCTTGTTGCTGTTTACAGATTTCCAGTTGCAGGAAAAGCCAACACCATTCTAACTGAACACATCAAAACGAGAAATGTTCGATACATTGATTCCGAGTACAACATCTGCTTCTTTCAAGCACTATCGTTCCTTACACTTCAAGATGTCAAAGGCGAGAAAATCTCAATCAATATGAGGAACAGTGAAGCCTACAGATTGTTCGCACAATGGATGAATCTCACACATCTGAAGTCTCGACAATTGACTCCACATCTTCAACAATATCCTGGATTTGATATTGCATGTGATTTAGAGAGAGCAATGCAAGTATTCAACATCACTGTTCACATTTATGAATACGACGAAGACAAGAAGCGGTACTTCCTCAGTCAATCGTACATCAACGAGAATGATGATGCAAGAGTTCTTCCACTTCTGATGATTCCGCTCACCGCAACTCTCGTTCATGCGATGTTCATTGTTGATCCTGAGAAACTCACTGGATACAAACTCTGTCCATTCTGTCAATCGAGAGGATTCCAAGTGAAGGATACAAACTTCAAGAGATACTACGAGAAGCATCTTGCCGAATGTAAGGAACTTGATGGAAAACATGTGAAGAAAATCTCACTTGATAAAACGCCAAGGCCGTATGTTCCACATATTCTTAACAACAGAACAAATGAATTTCTGATGGCACACAAAAGACAGGACGAATTCAAACCAACACAGTACTACATCACTTACGATTTCGAAACAATGGATGATCTCATTCTTGACAATCTCTTCTCTGATGACAATACTCAATTGATTTCACACTTGAAACCTCTCTCTGTTGCATCCCCAATCAAAACAAAATCAGGTGTGAAGTCAATCTACTTTGATCTTCGAGATGGAAAGGACTTTGTGAAGCAGTGGATCAGAGAACTCTTCAAGTTTGCAGAAACAGTAAGAGAGAACAATCAATTTGAAGACCCAGAGATTCCTTCACAGAATGAAGTCAGTGTCATTGGATTCAACAGTTCCAGATTCGACATCAATCTTATCTTTCGTGATCTCGTTGATAAGGATTGGAAAGTGGTGAGCTTCCTTGGATCAACAACAAAGTACAAACAAGTCTTGATCAGACACGAGAAAACACAACAAGTCCTTCGATTCATTGACATGATGTCATACACAGGACCAATGACGTTGGATAATGCAGTCAAAGCCTTCGGAGGAAACACCACACTTCAGAAATCATTCTTTGCATACGAATCATTTGATTCATCAGACTACGATACAGTATTGAGCAAACAAGAACCATTCTCCAAATATGAATTCTACTCCAGTCTCAACAACAGTGAAATGTCTGACAGTGATTACCAATTGTATCTTGATGATTGGAACAAGCAAGGATTCAAAAACAGATGGGAATATCTGAAATTCTACAACATCAGAGATGTCGAATGTATGATTGCACCACTGGACAATCTTATTGATCTGAACTTCCAATACAAAGTGGATATGTTGCACAATCTCTCATTGTCAGCAAATGCTTCTGCAATCAAGTATGCATGTGCCTACAAGGACTTTGATATTGATGCTGACTACAACGAATGTGACGAATCTGGACCAATCAAGATCACCACACAATACTGGAAATACAAAGTGGAAGGATACAGGTATCAAGACCAGAAAGCTCATCGCAATTCTACCAACAATGTCACTGAAGCAGACTATGATTGGTTTGTTCAACAGTGCAAGAAAGTATGCTATATCTGCAAGTGCCACTTCACACAAGCAGTACGACCAACTTTGGATAGAATCGACAATTCGAAAGGACATTCTAAAGAGAACGTCAAGATCTGCTGTGACTACTGCAACACTTACAAGTCGGACAAGGACGAGCATCTCACTCGATTGAGAATTCAACTGAAGAAGTATTGCATCTGGAAATCACTACCAATGACTCTGACACATGAGCAAACATATCACAAACTGAGAGCAGCAGTGACTGGTGGATTATCGAATGTTCAACATCGACAGAACATCAAAGATGTGACACCAATCAATCACTTCACATACGAAGACGGAAAAGTCAAATCAATAGATACTGAACACATCATGACTCATGTCTGTGGTGTTGACTTTAATTCCCTCTATCCAAGTGCATTCTCATCAATCAAGAACAAGAATAATCCATACACCAAACACAGAATGTATTTGCCAGGAAGATGTTTGTACACAGCCACAGGAGACAAAGAATGTCGGGAGATCATAGAGGACAAGAACCAGAAGACACTGTTTGTTGCTGAACTGAAAGGACACATCGACGAGAAATCCATAAATGATTTCATTAACTTCCCACCAATCTTCAGAAACATTGTGGTCAATACAACAGAAGAAAACATTGGAGAGAAGACGTATTCGTTGATGAAGAAACATGGATTGAAGACTGATGACAAACAACGGAAGCTGACTCAACTCTTGAGCACTCACGATCAGTATATGTTCTTTTCGACATACTATCTGTGGTTCCTCATCGACTACTGTCACTTCATTGTGGACGACGTTAAGAGTGTGATGGTATTCTCGAGACATGCTGGATTTGAACCATTTGTGACATCGTTCATGAATGATCGAATTGAAGCAATGAAGGTTGGAAATAAAGGAAAGGAACAATTCTGTAAGACGAACTTGAATGGAAGTTACGGATATGATGGAATGAACACTGAGAAGTACAACTCAATCACAATCTGCAATGAGAAGAGAACATACTTGAAACAAATGATGAAAGGATTTGTGGCAACAAGAGAAATCAATGAGGACAACTACATCGTGATCGAAGATAGAGAGAAAGCATCGTGCAAGACATGTCTGCAGGAAGCGGTGTTCACACTCGACAATGCCAAGTTCTGGTATCTGAATTTCATCTACAATTTCATGTATAAGTGTCTTGACATGAACAAGATTCACTTCTGTGAGGGAGACACTGACTCTGCTTATTGGGCAATTGCAGGTGATCCGAATGCTGGAATTCATCAACAGTTTGAACACGTGATTGCTGACAAGGAATTCTACGATGCTCACAAATATGAATGGTTTCCCAATCCTGAAAAGGGTGTCGATGATGAGAAGAAACTGTTGGGATTAGCAATTGAAAAGGAAGGTGAACAGATGATCTGTCTTGCACCCAAGTGTTACTCGCTCGATGAGAAATGCAAAATCAAAGGAGTGTCTCTGAAGAAAACAAACATCACAAGTGACGATTATGTGAAGTGCCTGAATGGAGAGAAAACTGTGACAACAACACTGAACTTTCAGACAAGAAGAGTTCATTCTGACGATGACACCAATGGATTTGAAATAGCTAAAATACAACAGCAAAAACTCAGTCTCAGTGGAATACATCTGAAGGCAATCGTACTTGAAAATGACTCGTGTCCTCCATTCATTCATGGACTGAAAGCAACTGATTATATAATTGAATAAACACAAACTTTATTTTTGTAGAAATGGCTAGACCATTTTTGAGTTCAAAACAAATTGATCAAATAGTGAAGAAACTCCTGGACAATACGTTCCATTCCGAGACTAAAATATACAGAGTCACATTGACGTTTTCCCAAATTCTACCAACCTATCATGTCAATGATTCAAATGGACAATACGACGCAAATGATGAGACATACTCAGGCTTCTGATTTGATCCCAGTGATCCCAGTCGGATCTGATCCCACCAAATACCTACAATACCATTTCGTTTCTTTCATTTCAAAAAAGTCTTCTTATATATGATATTTGAATGGAAAAAAAAGTAAAAAGGAAAATGGTCACTTCATAGATCATGAAAATGCAAACTTTGGGTGCTGCTGTTTCAGTTTGTTCTACAACAATAATTATAAAAACAAGTCGATAATGCGTTATTATGTCTTCTTTGATGGTTTTTTCTCACTGACTAAAGTCAATGAAGGGAATACATCGAAAAAAGAAGTGTTGGTGATTGTGATCGTGCGTGTTTTTGGGAAATAAGAGCTGTCTGAAATATTGAAGAGCATTATGTGAAAACAAGAAGTGAATTGAACATGATTAATGAAGTGATAATGAGAAAATCTCAAAGGAAAAGAGTTGAAATTTGATCTCAGTCCAAATTTAGGCACTGACATCAATTGATCCCAGTTTTACCTATTTTGATGGGACTACTCAGATGCCTGGACATACTTCAATGACTGGCTGAATGGAGAATTACCTCCTGATTTAAACATTGCTGATGGAAAAATAGTTGTTCAAAGATTTGTGAAACAATTCACCGGATGGATCCTTAGTAACAACACTGCAAGACAAGCGTACAGAGCATATCAACAGTATTATCAGGAATCACAGAATATTCATTTTAATCAACCACCAACCATCGTTATTCCAACACAACTTCCCCAACCAATTGCTATTGAACCTCCTGAATCTCCAATCATTCCTGGACAGAAGAGAAACCCGACATCAATTGGTTCAGAATATGAATTTCCAATGAAAGAGATGAGGTTTGAAGATGATGATCCACTGATTCCCAAGTCACCAGATCCACAAACAATTGTGAAGATTGACAAAGGTTTTGTGCCATATGTGAGAGAGATCAACAAGGTCGAACCAACGACAAGGCAAGTGCTGGGAATGTTGGAACGAGTGAAAGGCTATTTTGACCATCAACAGAAGGACAATTCAGAGGAGGAACAAATCAAAGCAGAGAATTCAATGATGGACAATCAACAGAAAATGGAAGAATTCATTGACAAACAGATCGTTGAATCAAAGAAACTGAATCGAAACATGTTCATTCTTTCACACGTAAGCAGAACTCTCGGAAATGACGAAACTGAGTTCATTTTAGCACATCCTAAACAAATCCCATTTGGTGGAAGATCATTTCAGGAATGGTACGATGAATATGTTCACCGATGGGATTCTACACATCCTCGGAAAATAAGGAGGGAACAAGGAGGTAACACATTGATGATTGATCAACCAACGATTCCAAAAGCCGTGACAAAAATACAATATCCGTTTCGATCAAAGATACAATTTATGTCCAAAGACATCACTGGAGATCCACATCAGACATCAGACAAAAGGTTCCACAGAAATGTGACAGACCGTACTTCTCTCCCAAGTTTGGATCCTGGGAAATTGATCTTGTCTTTATCCAATCACCAACGTCGAAAACAGTACTTCAGATTTACCTATTTGCCATCAACATAAACACAAAGTACCTTGTTGTGATTCCTGTCCTGGATAAATCATGGAGCAAAGTCAAGACTGCAATCAATGATCTGATTAATTATCGTGGTGTACATGTCAACAACATTCGTGGTGATGGAGAAGCAGCATGGACAAGTGGAGAAGCAACAACGTATTTCAAGAAACAAAAGGTCAGCACTTATTTCACAAGTTCACCTTTCACAAATCACAACAGAGTTGTGGATCGAGTGATCAGAACAATCAGAGATGGATTCCAAGACAATGCAACACAAATGGCAAATCATTCATTGATGAATCAGATGGTGGAATACTACAACATGACTCCACATCGAGCGTACTGGAACAAGTTCACTCCAGAGCAAGCTCAAAACAATCGTGAAATCGAAGCATTGTATATCTCCAGTTGTGAAGAGCAATTGAAGAACATCCAACAACAGCAGACAACACAGCTGCTGTGGCGATACAAGCCAGGAAACGTATTGTTGATTCACCTTGACTTGAACAAGACTGTTGCCAAGTTTCAGAAGAAGCGAAGACAGTTTCAGTTTGTTGGACAATTCATTGAGTACAAACACGGAAATGTTGTAGCTAAACTTCTGAATGGACTCACATGTCTACCAAAAATAGTGTACGTTCCGATTCAACACACAAAGTTCCATGCAGACTCAATTGACAATTTAACTCCTGAGTTCACTAATGAGTTCAATATAGTTTAAATCAAAACTGTTTCGAATATTTTTATTCCATTTAAATGTCATCACTGAAAATTTTAGAACCGTTTGATCCTGAACAGAAATGTTTTGAAAACATCTATGACTTTCAGAGACATTTGGAAAAGAATAGAGAAGAACTGAATAAATTCACAACTCAGAAACTGAACAGGTTAATCAGAATTGATGGATACAGAATCACAAAAATAAGAGGTGAGATAGCACTGAGAAAGGCAAGCAATGAGAACAACGGTGACTCCACTTCACTCTCGATTGATCAAAGACTTTCAGACATTGAAGAATCAATTCGAACACTGACAGACACACTCAGCATGAGGCTTCGAAGTCTTGACGAGACTATTGGGAACCTTATCCAAGAGTTCACGGACAGTTCGGTTTAATCCTTCTTTGTTGATCTCTGTCAGAGCAACTCCATCAGTGTTGTATCGAAGAATGACTGCTTCACATTTTGTTATCGTTGATACACATTCCAGAATTGTCGAATGTCAATTGGTGAGTTCAACTGAGGATAGACTCGACTGATTCGTTCTTTGTTGAACCCTCCAAAGATCCACATCGAATCGATATTGGACTTCATATCTGCTGACAAACTGAAGAGCTCATGCATCGTCAGAAAGAATGTGAACTGTGGTTGTCGATTCTCCAGTAGTAAGTCCATCATTGTCATTCTATTTTGGATGTTCTACGTTCACCTAGGATTCTACGACAGTCATCAAGAAGGATAATCGTTTGGAGATTCTTTACTGAGAAGTCATCAATGTACAGTGAGTCAAAGAGATCCTCTCTGCATTCATCAGTGATTCTATTCTGCCACTGATTATCAATGATCTCTTCATACGCAGCTTTCGATTTAGAGTTCCAACAGAA
>JARBJD010000371.1:0-69427 GCA_033064195.1 Blattamonas nauphoetae
ATCTTTCTTTCCTGTTTCAATCAACTCTCTCCTGAGGAGAAACTATGCGTTTTGAATGAAATTCGAAATGCAGCACATGATTCGGAGCGATCTTTCTTTCTTTCTGTCTGCTTATTCTCGCTCCTCCTTCATTTGGCTCTGAGCCCGTTCCATCCCCTTTGACAATGAAAGTGTTCCAACAGCACAGTTTGGTCTCGATCAGGGATCTTTAGACCTCCTTCGAACACGTACTTCAGACGCATTCTCAGATGAAAGTCATGCCTTTGTTCCTATCGCTGCATCTCCTCCCATGTCCAGTTTGACTCACAAACATCAAATACGCAACCAATAAAGATCCGATTTTTCTTAATTCAGTGAAACACAACCTTCAGTTTGAGAATGAACTCTCTCACAGAAATAAACATTCGTTCGATGCCAGAAACTAGCTTCTGGCTTCAAACGAGCTCGCAGTGTTTCTCCAACACTTCGAACAAACAATCAAGTTCCCTTTCTATGAGGATCGATCAGAGCAACCCCTAATCAGCAGTGTTCGCTCAGCCTCACCCTCCCACCGCGAAATACCATCCACACAACACAACCTTTCACCAAACAAAACACGTCCCTCCTTCACAACTGCCAGTCATCCTCCCTCTCTCACTCTCACACCCGAGTCCCACTCATCCCAAATGCCCTCCAAATGTCTCTGCTTATGCTTCTCTGAAAGTCCAGCCATCATCTCTCAGCATACACATCCACCACACCTCACCTCAACACCATCCTCCCACCAGCATTCACACGACACTTCAACCCCACTCTCCTCCGCTTCACCAGCACACCGGAACAGGTCCATCCGTTTGTCAATCTTCCTTCGATCAAACAGACGGAACATCTGGTTGTGCTGCTCAGAAAAGTGATTGCTGAACTGGGGAACATGTTCTGCACTGCCATCACCAAAGAGCATCAAGGAAGACAGACACAACTCTGCCTCAATTCCCTCAGCTGCAAGTTCACAGCAACTATGACAGGCACTAATCTCATCGAACGTTGTTTCACTTTCACGACGAGAAATCTCAACATCGATCGGAAGAGGAATTGAAAGCGAAATTCAAGGATGAATCTGAGGCCATCGCCGAAAATCCTGATTCGTCGTTTCCTCTCCTTGTGACTGTATTGCACAGTGTGAGTGTTCGTCTGTTCTGTCCAGCTCTGTTTGATATGATTGTGGATGCGTTGATCAACCAATCTCCAGTCGAGACACTCTCCGTCAACTTTACGGAACTTCTCCGAAAGGCCAACCATCGTCGAAGCCTCCTCCACTTCGAGTACCTGACGCTGCTTTTCACTCCACATTCCTTTCACTTGTGAGGATACAATCGCGTCTATCTTCACCAGAATCAAGTACCCGCTCACTGAATCATCGGTCTCTCAGCATGACTTCGATATCCCTCGTTGTTCAGTGTGTTTGATGGAGTTCTTGAGAAAGAACGAGAATGGGAGAGTCAGATGAGAGAGCAAGTGAGAGATGACTTTGTGGATTCGGATGATTTTGAGGACTCCGAAACCGAGGACAGCAACCAAGGCGAGAAAAGAATCCGCCTTGACTCCCATTTCCATCCCACCCTCAAACAACCATCAAAATCCTCGCGAAGTGGCTCTTCAAGCAAGGCATCGTCAGCACAGACGACACCTGCCAAGCGGAGACGACGACGACACTGTCTGAGTCATCGGCGAAAGAAGAAGGCGTCAGTTCCTCCTCCGCCTCCGCCCCCGCCTGTCAAGTCGAACAAGAAAGGGATGAAGGGAACGAAGCCGAAACAGCCATCCTCAAAAGCGAAGAGTCTTGGGATTGTGAAGAAGAGTGTTTTGTCGAGTCGTGTGCATCGGCAGATGGCACTCAACGCAGCTGCTGCTCTGCCAACCCAGATTATTGTTGATGGGAAGCTCCTCACGTACTCTGTCTCCTCCGCCGGTCAACCCGCCTTCCGAGTCTCCGTCTCCAGCACCCCAAGCACAACCTGCAGACACTCCTCTTGTCATCAATGTCGAACGGACAGGCTCGGCTTCGAAAGAGGTCCCGCCGTCGGCTGAGTCGCCTTTGAAGTCGATGAGCCCGCAACCGTTCTTGGCTGGTGTCATTTTGGAAGCACCTGCTCCAAAACAATCGAAAGAGGAAGCCAAAGCAGAGACTGTCGAAGTTTCGAAATCAACCTCCCCAACAGCGAAAACCTTAACACCTCCTCCTCTCCCAATCCGATCACACGTTCAGACTCGAATCGCGACGTCAGAGACCAACACACAGCCAATCCCAAAAGAATCTTCATTTCCTGTCGAGAAACCATCGCCCACCACAGTTCATTCCCCCGTCCCCAATCCCATTTCTGCCCCAGCCCCAAAACCAGCCAAAAAAGTCACATTCCGCCCAACCAAAACGTCATCAAAATCAAAATCGTCTCATTCGTCGCGACACTCGCTCGCAGTCAAGAAACCAAAGCCGAAGACGCTCAAACCTCGACACGATCCATCGAATTCGGTGTTGGCTCCGTTGTCGACTGTCTACCAAACTCTGTCAACACAGTCGCTCCTCAATGGCCCAAATATCTCTCCTCGGCGACTCGCCATGCTCAGTGCGACTAATCGAGGTGTCTATGCCAACCCATCCCCGCAACAGCAAAGACCAGTACAAACTGGAACAATAACTGATAGTCCGGTTGCGTCAGTGGAAGAAATTGAAACTGATATTCTGGTTGGGTGATCTCAATGACGGAGATGGTGTTGATGGTGAAATGTTTTCTCCTGAGGCATCTGACGATATTACTGACAGGGAGACGATAAAACTGCACCGTTGTAGAATTTTAATTTTATCAGTTTGTAGAGGTTCAAAACATTTCATCTTATGAGAAGAAGAAGCCCAAACTTTTTCAAAACTGCCCTCGTTCCTCCGCAAATCATCACGCACTTTTAAGGGTGTGAATCCATTTCTGCCCCCGTAGATATATTGTCCATCTTTTTCTACAACCTCTAGCCCTCTTCACCGCATCTTCAGTCGGATCATTCGGCAAACATGATAACCTCAGAACCCAACTTGTCACATGCGGATCACATATCTGGCCTTACACGTTCATTGTCGGAAGCTTTTCCGGAAGAAGAATACTGCTCTTATCCAAAAGATCCATGTTTCTCACCGAACCAAACACCACTTTTACTAGTCTCTCTTCATATCCCATCACTCCACCAATTCCACATCACTACCAATCTCAATATGCGTCCACCAAATCCTATTCCGAACCGAGAACAACGAAAACCACTTCAAGCCAAAGGAGAAAATGTGTTCTTCTGAGCGAAATCAGCAGATAGACTATGTCAAGCTCAGGGAAAGCCGCAATACGTCACATAAAATGGCAATACTATCAGTAATGTTCAACCATATAAGCAAACAATGCCACAACAACTCCTAATCATCACTCTCAAATCATTAAACGATTCATCGAAACAATTGGAGTTCACTGATCCAAAATATATGCGCTCACTCATACAACAGGTCACTCATCAATCTGTCCTGTATTGTGATTCCATGTTGAACCCAACATTCACTCCAAATGAACAATCAACAAATTCATGTAGAGCATTAGTTCTCTATCGCGACAAATCATATTATAACATTCCTCCAATAACACCTGATGCAGAGGATGATTCTTACTCTGAAGAAATGCTAATTGACTCGCCTCAATCTACATCGGAAGAGAACCTCATTTATTGTCATAACATCACGTATTTTGTTGTATTGTCCATCTTTCGGCAGTTAGCCAACATTCATTCATTTTAATCATTCGACATTTGTTTTACACTTCTATAAGGGACTCTAAAATAGAGATCATCCCCCAAGTTTGTCCGAAGTCTAAAGTTCACATGTCCGAAGCGACCATCAAAATCAAATCTGTTCGCGGAGATGGAACAACTGTGACTATCACTGACGGAATGACAATCCTCCAAGTTAAGGAAAAGATCAGCGAACAACTGTCAATTCCTGTCACAGAACAGAAATTGATCTTTAATGGCAGAATAGCAAAGATGAACAAACGATGCAAGAACTCTGTATGAAACCCATCATTTGGTCGTCATCTCTGGTTATTTTTCCGAAAACACTTTCAATCCTCCGTGTTTTTCCTCATCAATCACTAAATCTCCGGTCGGACTTTCTGCCGCCATTTTCTTCTTCTGAATGAATTCTTATTCTTCCATCGTTTGGTCACCAGCAATTGTTAATAACTGTACTGTTCACCTTGTTCGGGCAGCCCGAAACCAGCAACCACAACAACAAGCGCTACACCAACAGACTCCCAAACACAACAAACTTCAACACCTCCGCAGTTTGGAGGACAACAACAATCGCCAGGATTCGACAACAGCCATCACCAGGGTTTGAGGGGGCATGGGTGGAATGCAAAATCCAATGTTCGGTGGAATGGGCGGAATGCAAAATCCTCTTCTTTCAGAAATACTTCAAAACCCAATGTTCGCTCAAATTCTCGAATCTCCAATGATGGAACAAATGATGCAATCGATGCTTGGTGATCAATACACACCTGAAATGATGCAAATGGCGCGGGCCCAAATGAGGATGATGAGCCAGCAAGGACAAGGACAAACACAACAGAACCAAACCCCTCAAGGGTTTCCGAACACTTCCTCTCAGCAATCAACGCCACCTCCTACTTCGGGAGGTTCGACATGGGGAACTCGGTCAGCCAGGATCTCAAGCAACTTCTCCCCAACCTGGTCAACAGAACCAAGGAGCCGGAGGTTTTGGAGGGATGGGGAAAGGGAGAGCCAGGGATGGGAAAGTGGAGAGCGAGTCAGTTGCGATTAGGAAAGGGAGGAAGGCCAGGGATGGGATGGGGAATGCCTGACATGCAGACGATGATGCAAATGATGCAGAACCCATTCGTTCAACAGCAACTCCAGCAGTTCATGCAGGACCCACAAGCAATGCAGCAGGTGATGAACAGCAGGTCAGTTCAACAAAGTGGCAAACAGAACCAATGCTTGAAGCTGAATGCAGAGGTGCAACAAAACCACGATTGTTTGCCCAAATGTTGAAAGCCAACAAACATGATGAGTCAAATGGCTGGAAATCCAGGAGGGATCCGAAATAGCGAATAAACCAAGGAATGAGGTTTTAATTTTCAGCTGGAATGGGCGGACAAACATCACCTCAAGCACAACAAACACCACCACAGACACAAACAGACACCGCCAACTCAGGTGTCACAAGCAGGAGTTGGAACAGAAGTTTGCAGGCAGTTGGGAACAGCTGGACGAGTGGGAACTCGAGTGACAAGCTAAACTGTGAGGTTCTTCAGTTCGAACAAGTGGAATGTGAATAGCGATGAAAAGATCTTCAAAAGAGAGGAGGATTGTGATTTTGTGAAGATTTTCATTCACAATCAAGATCTCAAACATGCATCGCTCATAGAGAAAATGATTGGAAGGCATTGTTGATGAAAAAGGAAAGAAAGAAAAGGGAAGGGGAAGGAAGAAAGAAGATGAAGAAAACAAAGAAAAGTTGCCTCGAGCGACGATCGAACTCCTGCCTCTTGGCATCGCTCCAATCGCTCCCTAATTACATCCTCCATCTCCCATTGAACGAACTCTCTCGCGAACACATTGAACTCATCAACACCACACAACGACTGCACAGAATACACACGTGATTCAAAGCATCCTCTTTCGCCAAAAGAAGATCAACACATGTCACGCAGAGAGCCAAGAGTTCGTCCTCCTGTCACTTCTTCACTGATCCGTCCGAACTACTCAACATTCAGTCGTCTTCCCAATCCGACATTCAAGCAACCACAAGAAGCCTCTCTCCAAGCCCAGCAGACCTCCCACCTGATTCAAACAACAAGATGGCTACACAAGAACGAGTGAAGACCTAACGAACAGCATCTTCACGGAGGTAGAACATCCTTGCCCACCTCTTCACGGCGATCGCCTCGCAGACAAACTGGTCGCGAGAAGGAGATAATGAGCTGAGTGGACTGTCGTCGATCTGGTCAGAATGGCGACAATATCAAAGAAAGAGGAAATGGAGTCAGTGTGAGCCAAGAAGAGACATTGAACCGAGAGTGAAGAAGTGGGAGACTTGGTGGCAAGAGGGAAGACGAGCTCCATCACGAAAGAGATCGAGGACATGAATGCCGGTCGCACACAGTCACTCTCCTTCGACGAAGTGAAGCAAAGAATCACAGCCCTCCACAACGGAGGACAGGAAGGCCCTCTATCTCAGTGTCAACAGGAGGACAAGGGAACAAGTGCGCAGGGAGAAAAGATCAGAACGCGACCAATGGTCTCAACTCGAACTCCACACCCTCGCTCGACGTCACAGCTGAGTTCGTCAAGAGATGCTGAGAAACGACAAGATCGTGAGAATTGGGCAATCTCATCTCTCTGCCTCGAAAGGAACTATCTCCCTCAAGCGTGGTGCGTGGGAGGAAAACAGATCGATGAAGCAGATCCGATGCGGATTCAAACCTAGACTCTTCGATCCCGGAACAAGGGTTGGTTGCAGAGGCACACCTCCCAAGACAAGTCAGGGTGGGTGTGAACGGCAGGAGCGTGGTTGTTGATGCGGTGGAGCATGCCATCGACGAGGCAATCCAACAGAGAACCACACAGTTCATCGTCATGCTTGACATGTCCAATGCCTTTAGAAGTCCGAAGACAACAACTCCTCAACAAGCTGGCAGACATCGAGGACTACGACGCTGAACTCTTGCACTTCATCAGAAATTCCTTCGAGCAACCCTCATCCTCAGTCGAGGCGAGGAGACAGCAGCGATCCCAAACAGCCGCGGTGTCCAGCAGGGATGTCCACTATCTCCATCCCTCTTTGCCTTCTACATCACTGAACCAATGAGGCAAGCTGAAGCTGGCGGAGCAACGGCATGGGGTTACCTCGACGACCTTGTCCTCATGGCGAACTCGGAAGCCCAACTCAACCGCAGCCTGACCAAGCTCTCAACATCCCTCACTGCACACCCTCATCAATCCAACGAAGACGGTCATCATGTCAGTCGTCGATGGCGTCCCCTCCACCCACCAACAGCGTCACTCTCACTCCCAGATCCCCAAGCCTCGAAACGTCCAACAAAACCAGACAACTTCTTCATGCTCTCGCCCAACCCAAATCTCCTCCGTCAATCCATCTCCTCCAAACCCTTCCATCCTCGCCACCACCTTCATCTCCCTCATCTCCGCAGACACCACCCACCTCCCACCTCTCAAATCTCTTCAACATCCCTGATTCCCAACTTCCTCATCCCTCCCAATCAGCGTTCAGACAGCCCTTCCATCACACTCCAGAGGATTCGACACAAAGGATCCTTCTCGACTTCGAAACGGATCACAGCGAGACAGGGTCAGACAGTTGAGAAGCTCATGACGAAGGAGCTTGTGATCAAGTCAGCTGAGAATCAGAAGTGGCGGTCCACACTTCCAGTAGACAGGTACCACAAGATAAACAACAACGTCTTCAGGTGCGCGCTGGACAATCTCTTTCTGAAACCTCCCTCTCCTTCTCGGAGGCCACCCGTTTCAACATGGACTCCAACCCACACACACGCACCCACCCAACTCCGTTGTCCTGCATGCCAGTGTGAAATGCTGGAAGACCACGCCGGCTGCTGCAAGCGAACCAGCAGTGAGAGACTCGCAAGGCATCACGCCATCAAGTTCCTGCTTGCGCAGACACTCAAGGAGATCCCGTCAATCACTGTGAGAACCGAGACCAAGATGGGAAGAGACGATGAAGATGCAAATGAAGAAGCAAACACAATAGCCGATCTTCAACTCAGAGTCACCACTGGCTACACCAAACACCGCTTCGTCCGAGACATCCTCGGAATCAAAGACGATGGCCAAAGGATCCTTGAGTTCGGACTTGATCTCGTGATACCACAAGACTTCACAAGCAGATCACACACGCAGAGAGGGATGATGGACCCGAAAGGCAGAGTCAAGGAAGCAGAGAGGAAGAAGGAAAGGAAGTACAGCAGAGCGGGCCAAAGCCACACAGTCATCGGCATTGGCTTGAGCGACCACGGCCACTCAGGCCCCAACGCCTCACTCTTCTTCGACTTCATCAAACAGCTTGCTATCGAAAGGAAGATACCCAACCCACTCCCCATCTTCTTCACCCAAGTATCAGTCATCATGGAACTCGTTCGCTCCCACATGGAACAGACATACATCAAGACGCTCAGCCATCTTGCTAGGAGGAAGGAAGAAGAAAGAAAGCGCACTGTTGGGATCGAAATGGACATGGAATCATTCAACCTCATCACTTCAGTCACCGGAGACTCACTCCACAACACTTCAATCACACTCATCAACAACACTACACACAACAACCCCACACTTCACAAGGCAAACACCACACATCACCTTCAAATCACACCACCTCAACCCATCACCTCACCATCCCCCCACTTCACCTCACACACCGGAGCACCAAACACCCCCACCTCCCCTCCCCGCCACTCCACTCCCCTCACCCATCACAGCAACGCCCAACCCAAGACTAACACAAACCAAACTTCGTCTAGGAAAGGGTATGTTGCTGCAGATGGACGGCGGAGATTCGAAACGCAGAATATAGAAGAAGACGAAGGCAAACAGGACGAAGACGATGCCTATTGCAAGGAAGAGAAGGGCCAGAAGGAAGGAAAGAAGGAAGGACATGATCAAGAGAAGCCCAAAGAAGGAACAACGGAAGACAGAGACAAGGAGGAAGCAGAAGAAGTGGCACAGCGCGAGAGAAACAACCGAGTGCCTGGCCTCGGCACCGGACCGCCAGCAGGAGTCCCTCTCTACCCCCCAAACTCATTCTTTTCCCTTCTCCCATCTCCCCCCAGGCTTTGCGAGCAGAGCGGATCGAGCGAGAAGCACAAAAGCACAATCATCAAGCGCCCACCAGACAATAGAAAGCATAAGTCAGAATAAAACCAATTTCACACTCTTTATTGTTCATCTTAGTTTCCATTCTCATCTCATTTGATCCAGCCCACTTCGAAATGTACCCCATTCCCGGCATCGAGGTTCGTTTTTTCGCGTTTTTGCACCCCTTTTTGCACTCTCCGTGCTCTAACTAACGTTTTCCGAGAAAATGGAGTCTCCACATCATGATCCGACCGAAAAAAGTGTCGATCATGTTGATCGCACCAAAGCCGGTCAATATGGCACTCTCCCTCCTCATGACCACGATCAACCGCGCAAAAATGCCTCGCCTGAGAACTGCACCTCTTCTTTTTCTCATACACTGCCTTCGACACCCCCAACCAACCCCTCCCAACACGATGCTCCAAACTCCACACACCACCCACCCCTCACCTCACCAACCCGCATTTCTTCAGTTATCTTTTCGCAGGAAGCAGACACCTCCTTCTCTGCAGCTATTCCGTCGATACGAACACAGTCCAGACAACTTTCATCTTGTCAATCCAACTATCGTTCATTTACCCCCGCATCGGCCAAACAAGCCGTATCACTCGATTCCTATCCATATTCTTCATCCCATCAACAGCGTCACTATCTTCCCAGATCCCCCTATCCTCGGAATGTCCATTCGAATCGGATCGTTCTCTCTTCCCCAACCCGTCAACAAAACTCGTCTACCCTCCCCTCTGACGATGCGAAACAAGATCCTTGGTGGGGGTCGGGACTGGCTCCTTCCAGTTTCCACCCATCCACCACCCCTCAACTGCCCTCATCCGACCGCCCCCCACGACCACCTAAATACCCCCAACCGCCCCGACAACTCACTCTCCGACAATCCAGCATGGAGAGAGAGGAAGAGGCCTTCGACGAAAGTCACAATGAACCAACCATCAGCGAAGCAACAAAAGAAAGAAAAACGAACAAAAATTCCGAGCGATTCGGACTACAAAAGATGATCGGTTCGATTGGAAACTTCTTCTCGTCCAGAGCAAAGAAAAAAGAAAAATCACAACAGCAACTGGACAATCCTATCGCTCAGCCCAGAGCCGAAAGTGGAAAGAAGGACAAAGAGGCCACTTCAATTCAGGTGGGAAAGGAAGACGGTCTGGAGGAAGGAGAAACAGTAGAGGAGGAAGGAGAGACAGGAAACTTTCAAAGCAGAACAGAGGAAGAGGAGAACACCAACCAATCTTCTATCCAACCAAACTCTTCAGTCGAATCCACGCATTCGCCCCCATCCTCCCCAATTCAGCTGAAAAGAACGCTTCGTCAACGGGACCCGGTGACAAAGCAAGCAATCACCGGGAACCGCCTCAAATCGAACTTTTCACACCCACTCAACTCAACATCCTCCCAAACTCCCAAAGAAAGACAGAAACAATCCCCAAAACTCCCAAACCGTCGCCGTCCCCCAAAACGAGTCGGAAAATCACCAGTTCCGATCCATCAACCTCCTCTCACTCCAATCAGTCCATTACCTCTCGTATACGACTCAGACATCGCAAACCAATTCCAAATGAGATTAAAGAGTGAGACAGGGAGGGAGAGACAGAAACAGAAAAGAAAGAAGGGCAGAAAGAAACCTCAACTCGACAGCGAATCAAACGATACCTCCGACTCAGAAAATCAGTCCCTTGGGTCCATTAGGAGTAGAAAAGAGAGATTGTCCCACGCCGGCCTCTTCCTCTTCACAGGAAGAATCCACAACCTCGGCATCCAACCAAACACTCTCTCAACAGCCAAACAGCACCAATTACCAATCAAATGACAATACATCTGCAAAAACTGGAACAGTAGTCATTTCAACTCAAAAAGTGACCGAAGGAGGAACGGAAACGGAGGAACAGAAGAAAATCGAGAAGAGACAAAGACAAGTCGAACAACTCAAGAATCATATCCTCAGAAGAGTCAAAGCAACACCAATAGCTGAAAGCTCAACGCAAACCGAAGCAACGAACCCACAACAACTCAAAAAGACAGGAAACGTCCAGATGACAATGGACAGCTTCTTTGAGGTCCAAAAGCGAACAAGCCCTCCTCTAGAGCAAACCGAACCACCCCTTCCACCACACATCGTCAACCAACTCTATCAACCAACGTTCATCACAAACAACATCGACTTCACCAACTCCTTCAACTCCACCACCAACATATTCACAGTGTCGCAACCGACGATGAACATGTTCTTCGAAACGGAAGAGGAGGGAATGGCGAAAGATGAATGGGAAATAGAATGGCTCGGAGGGGACATCGACTCAAACGGAATCCAAGAAGATGAACAAGCCAAACAATACCAATACGAGAACGACTTCATCAGAAAGAGGGACATCGCACTCAATTGGGAATGGCAACATGGGAATTCGCCTGAGATGGGATTTACAACAGAACACTTTGGGAAAACGGAGAATGAAACTGAAATGAGCGGGAAAAGGGAATGTGGGACAGATACGATGGTGAAAGTGGAGAGCGGGCTGGATATGATTGGGAAAGTGGAGAGCGAGTCAGTTGCGATTAGGAAAGTAGAGAGCAGGACAGATTCGATTGGGACAGTGGAGAGCGGGTCAGAAATGATGAAGAAAGTGGAGAGCGGGTCAGATACAACGGGGAAAGTGGAGAGCGGGCCAGATACAACGGGGAAAGTGGAGAGCGGATCAGCTGCGATTGGGAAAACTGAGAACGGGTCAGTTGCGATTGGGAAAGTGGAGAGCGGGTCAGAGACATTGCGGAAAGTAGAGAGCGGGTCAGATACAACGGGGAAAGTGGAGAGCAGGTCAGTGACAAGGGGGAAAGTAGAAAACGGAACCAGATCGATTGAACGAATGGAAGGTGAACGGGACAAGCTCACGAGTGTGAAGATGAATTTGAACGAACCAATCAAAAGGAAAGAAAACAGAACTACACCTCTGACATTCCAGGGGCAATCCGAAACAAAGATACAAGCCGACACGGATGACTGGCTTTCAAAACTCGAAAGGGCCGCAGCGGAGGACACACTCCCCATCACCCAAGCCCGGAAAGACAAACACCCCCAACAAAAAGGAGTTGAAAAGAATCTGGACAGTTCTTTCCAGGAACAGCTGGAGGAGTTGGTGAACCGAAGGAAGGAGGTGGAGAACATGTGGATGAGTCGGAAACTCAGTGTGAAGCAGGTAGAAGATAGAAAGGGTCTGATGACAGTCAATCGAACAGAGATTGCAGGGAATGTGAAGAGCGGTGAGGAAGCGAATCAAAGAGAGGATGAGAAGCTTCTAAGCTGGGTGAAGATGCTCATAGAGACAATGAAGATCTGGAACAGCATCAACTTCAAGAAGCTGATGGGAAACCTTGAGTTGAAGGAGGGCCAAACTTTTTGGAGGACAAAGAGATGGGGAGAAGACAAAGTGATGAAAGTTGAATCGCTTGCAACCGCGACGATCCGAAAGCTCCTGCCAATCCTTGGCATCGCTCCAAACACATCCCTCCCTAATTACATCCTCCATCTCCCATTGAACGAACTCTCTCGCGAACACATTGAACTCATCAACACCCACACAACGACTAGCACAGAATACACATTCGTGATTGCGAAAGCATGGAACCGAATCAAAGCGCCAGAAAAGAAGATTGGACAGCCTGTCACGCTGAGAGAGAAAGAGTTCGCTCACTCCAAGGCACTTCAGTCACTCGATCCGTCCGAAGGACACAGCCTCCCCAACACAGTCCAAATCCCAATCCCGACATTCAAGCAACCACAAGAAGCCTCACATCTCCGCCCAGCAGACCTCCCACCATTCAACCCAACGAATGGCTACACAAGTTGGAGTGAAGACCTAACGACACAGCATCTTCACGGAGGTAGGACACTCCTTGCCCACCTCCTCTCCAAAGCAAACGATCGCCTCGCAGACACAAACTGGTCGCGAGAGGAGATAGATGAGCTGATGTGGAAGCTGTCGTCGATCCCGTCAGAGCTGAAAGCCAGAACGCACAAACCAAAGAGGAAGACCGTAGAGAGGACAGTGAGGCTGAGCCAAGAAGAGACATTGAACCGAGCAGTGAAGAAGTGGGAGAACTTGGTGGCAAGAGGGAAGACGAGCTCCATCACGAAAGAGATCGAGGACATGAATGCCGGTCGCACACAGTCACTCTCCTTCGACGAAGTGAAGCAAAGAATCACAGCCCTCCACAACGATGAGGACAGGAAGGCCCTCTATCTCAGTGTCAACAGGAGGACAAGGGAACAAGTGCGCAGTGGAGAGAAACTGGAGATCAGGAACGCGACCAATGGTCTCAACTCGAACTCCACACCCTCGCTCGACGGCCTCACAGCTGAGTTCGTCAAGAGATGCTGCCGAAACGACAAGATCGTGGAGGACCAATTGGGCAATCTCATCTCTCTCTGCCTCGAAAGGAACTATCTCCCTCAAGCGTGGTGCGTGTGCAGGATGGTCGGGATCCCGAAAACAGATGGGAAGATCAGACCGATCGCTGTCCAACACACCTTGCGGAAACTTATGGCTCGCCTACTCCTCGAACGGAACAAGGGTTGGTTGCAGAGGCACACCTCCCCAAGACAAGTCGGGGTGGGTGTGAGGAACGGCAGGAGCGTGGTTGTTGATGCGGTGGAGCATGCCATCGACGAGGCAATCCAACAGAGAACCACACAGTTCATCGTCATGCTTGACATGTCCAATGCCTTTCAGAATGTCCGAAGACAACAACTCCTCAACAAGCTGGCAGACATCGAGGACTACGACGCTGAACTCTTGCACTTCATCAGAAATTCCTTCGAGCAAGAGACCCTCATCCTCAGTCGAGGCGAGGAGACAGCAGCGATCCCAAACAGCCGCGGTGTCCAGCAGGGATGTCCACTATCTCCATCCCTCTTTGCCTTCTACATCACTGAACCAATGAGGCAAGCTGAAGCTGGCGGAGCAACGGCATGGGGTTACCTCGACGACCTTGTCCTCATGGCGAACTCGGAAGCCCAACTCAACCGCAGCCTGACCAAGCTCTCAACATCCCTCATTGCACACGGCCTCACCCTCAATCCAACGAAGACGGTCATCATGTCAGTCGTCGATGGCGTCCCCTCAACCAAACCGATCAACGTGCTCGGTCACTCGGTCACTCCTCGAACATCGGCCAAGCTTCTTGGTACGATCGTGACCAACGACCAGCAAACCAGAGACAACTTCTTCATGGAGCGAGTGGAGAGAATCAAGTCGACGCTTCCCAAGGTCTCCCTCCTCAGTCACCAAGCACACTTGCATCTCCTCCGTCAATCCATCTCCTCCAAACCCCTTCACATCCTCGCCACCACCTTCATCTCAGAGGAAGCCCTCATCTCCGCAGACACCACCATCACCTCCCACCTCTCAAATCTCTTCAACATCCCTGATTCCCAACAGTTCCTCATCCACCTCCCAATCAAAGAAGGAGGACTCGGCATCCCCTCATTCGTTCAGACAGCCCTTCCATCACTCATCTGTTCACACGCATCGCTCCACCCAGAGATGTGGGAAGCCGATCACATCCAGAGAGCGAAGGTCGACCTCGAGTCAAGGGACACACAGCCATCCTTCTCGACTTCGAAACCAGTAATGAGGATGATCACACACTTGACGAAGGAAGAGTACGATGCAGCGAGACAGGGTCAGAAGCAGTTGAGAGAGCTCATGACGAAGGAGGAAACAGCAGCGAAGCTGTCATTGCTGTCCGTCCACCAACAGAACAAGCACAATGTGATCAAGTCAGCTGAGAATCAGAAGTGGCGGTCCACACTTCCAGTAGACAGGTACCACAAGATAAACAACAACGTCTTCAGGTGCGCGCTGGACAATCTCTTTCTGAAACCTCCCCTCTCCTTCTCGGAGGCCACCCGTTTCAACATGGACTCCAACCCACACACACGCACCCACCCAACTCCGTTGTCCTGCATGCCAGTGTGAAATGCTGGAAGACCACGCCGGCTGCTGCAAGCGAACCAGCAGTGAGAGACTCGCAAGGCATCACGCCATCAAGTTCCTGCTTGCGCAGACACTCAAGGAGATCCCGTCAATCACTGTGAGAACCGAGACCAAGATGGGAAGAGACGATGAAGATGCAAATGAAGAAGCAAACACAATAGCCGATCTTCAACTCAGAGTCACCACTGGCTACACCAAACACCGCTTCGTCCGAGACATCCTCGGAATCAAAGACGATGGCCAAAGGATCCTTGAGTTCGGACTTGATCTCGTGATACCACAAGACTTCACAAGCAGATCACACACGCAGAGAGGGATGATGGACCCGAAAGGCAGAGTCAAGGAAGCAGAGAGGAAGAAGGAAAGGAAGTACAGCAGAGCGGGCCAAAGCCACACAGTCATCGGCATTGGCTTGAGCGACCACGGCCACTCAGGCCCCAACGCCTCACTCTTCTTCGACTTCATCAAACAGCTTGCTATCGAAAGGAAGATACCCAACCCACTCCCCATCTTCTTCACCCAAGTATCAGTCATCATGGAACTCGTTCGCTCCCACATGGAACAGACATACATCAAGACGCTCAGCCATCTTGCTAGGAGGAAGGAAGAAGAAAGAAAGCGCACTGTTGGGATCGAAATGGACATGGAATCATTCAACCTCATCACTTCAGTCACCGGAGACTCACTCCACAACACTTCAATCACACTCATCAACAACACTACACACAACAACCCCACACTTCACAAGGCAAACACCACACATCACCTTCAAATCACACCACCTCAACCCATCACCTCACCATCCCCCCACTTCACCTCACACACCGGAGCACCAAACACCCCCACCTCCCCTCCCCGCCACTCCACTCCCCTCACCCATCACAGCAACGCCCAACCCAAGACTAACACAAACCAAACTTCGTCTAGGAAAGGGTATGTTGCTGCAGATGGACGGCGGAGATTCGAAACGCAGAATATAGAAGAAGACGAAGGCAAACAGGACGAAGACGATGCCTATTGCAAGGAAGAGAAGGGCCAGAAGGAAGGAAAGAAGGAAGGACATGATCAAGAGAAGCCCAAAGAAGGAACAACGGAAGACAGAGACAAGGAGGAAGCAGAAGAAGTGGCACAGCGCGAGAGAAACAACCGAGTGCCTGGCCTCGGCACCGGACCGCCAGCAGGAGTCCCTCTCTACCCCCCAAACTCATTCTTTTCCCTTCTCCCATCTCCCCCCAGGCTTTGCGAGCAGAGCGGATCGAGCGAGAAGCACAAAAGCACAATCATCAAGCGCCCACCAGACAATAGAAAGCATAAGTCAGAATAAAACCAATTTCACACTCTTTATTGTTCATCTTTGTTTCCATTCTCATCTCATTTGATCCAGCCCACTTCGAAATGTACCCCATTCCCGGCATCGAGGTTCGTTTTTTCGCGTTTTTGCACCCCTTTTTGCACTCTCCGTGCTCTAACTAACGTTTTCCGAGAAAATGGAGTCTCCACATCATGATCCGACCGAAAAAAGTGTCGATCATGTTGATCGCACCAAAGCCGGTCAATATGGCACTCTCCCTCCTCATGACCACGATCAACCGCGCAAAAATGCCTCGCCTGAGAACTGCACCTCTTCTTTTTCTCATACACTGCCTTCGACACCCCCAACCAACCCCTCCCAACACGATGCTCCAAACTCCACACACCACCCACCCCTCACCTCACCAACCCGCATTTCTTCAGTTATCTTTTCGCAGGAAGCAGACACCTCCTTCTCTGCAGCTATTCCGTCGATACGAACACAGTCCAGACAACTTTCATCTTGTCAATCCAACTATCGTTCATTTACCCCCGCATCGGCCAAACAAGCCGTATCACTCGATTCCTATCCATATTCTTCATCCCATCAACAGCGTCACTATCTTCCCAGATCCCCCTATCCTCGGAATGTCCATTCGAATCGGATCGTTCTCTCTTCCCCAACCCGTCAACAAAACTCGTCTACCCTCCCCTCTGACGATGCGAAACAAGATCCTTGGTGGGGGTCGGGACTGGCTCCTTCCAGTTTCCACCCATCCACCACCCCTCAACTGCCCTCATCCGACCGCCCCCCACGACCACCTAAATACCCCCAACCGCCCCGACAACTCACTCTCCGACAATCCAGCATGGAGAGAGAGGAAGAGGCCTTCGACGAAAGTCACAATGAACCAACCATCAGCGAAGCAACAAAAGAAAGAAAAACGAACAAAAATTCCGAGCGATTCGGACTACAAAAGATGATTGGTTCGATTGGAAACTTCTTCTCGTCCAGAGCAAAGAAAAAAGAAAAATCACAACAGCAACTGGACAACCCCATCGCTCAGCCCAGAGCCGAAACCTCAAAGAAGGACGAAGAGGCCACTTCAATTCAGGTGGGAAGGGAAGATGATCAGGAGGAAGGAGAAACAGTAGAGGAGGAAGGAGAGACAGGAAACTTTCAAAGCAGAACAGAGGAAGAGGAGAACACCAACCAATCTTCTATCCAACCAAACTCTTCAGTCGAATCCACGCATTCGCCCCCATCCTCCCCAATTCAGCTGAAAAGAACGCTTCGTCAACGGGACCCGGTGACAAAGCAAGCAATCACCGGGAACCGCCTCAAATCGAACTTTTCACACCCACTCAACTCAACATCCTCCCAAACTCCCAAAGAAAGACAGAAACAATCCCCAAAACTCCCAAACCGTCGCCGTCCCCCAAAACGAGTCGGAAAATCACCAGTTCCGATCCATCAACCTCCTCTCACTCCAATCAGTCCATTACCTCTCGTATACGACTCAGACATCGCAAACCAATTCCAAATGAGATTAAAGAGTGAGACAGGGAGGGAGAGACAGAAACAGAAAAGAAAGAAGGGCAGAAAGAAACCTCAACTCGACAGCGAATCAAACGATACCTCCGACTCAGAAAATCAGTCCCTTGGGTCCATTAGGAGTAGAAAGAGAGATTGTCCCACGCCGGCCTCTTCCTCTTCACAGGAAGAATCCACAACCTCGGCATCCAACCAAACACTCTCTCAACAGCCAAACAGCACCAATTACCAATCAAATGACAATACATCTGCAAAAACTGGAACAGTAGTCATTTCAACTCAAAAAGTGACCGAAGGAGGAACGGAAACGGAGGAACAGAAGAAAATCGAGAAGAGACAAAGACAAGTCGAACAACTCAAGAATCATATCCTCAGAAGAGTCAAAGCAACACCAATAGCTGAAAGCTCAACGCAAACCGAAGCAACGAACCCACAACAACTCAAAAAGACAGGAAACGTCCAGATGACAATGGACAGCTTCTTTGAGGTCCAAAAGCGAACAAGCCCTCCTCTAGAGCAAACCGAACCACCCCTTCCACCACACATCGTCAACCAACTCTATCAACCAACGTTCATCACAAACAACATCGACTTCACCAACTCCTTCAACTCCACCACCAACATATTCACAGTGTCGCAACCGACGATGAACATGTTCTTCGAAACGGAAGAGGAGGGAATGGCGAAAGATGAATGGGAAATAGAATGGCTCGGAGGGGACATCGACTCAAACGGAATCCAAGAAGATGAACAAGCCAAACAATACCAATACGAGAACGACTTCATCAGAAAGAGGGACATCGCACTCAATTGGGAATGGCAACATGGGAATTCGCCTGAGATGGGATTTACAACAGAACACTTTGGGAAAACGGAGAATGAAACTGAAATGAGCGGGAAAAGGGAATGTGGGACAGATACGATGGTGAAAGTGGAGAGCGGGCTGGATATGATTGGGAAAGTGGAGAGCGAGTCAGTTGCGATTAGGAAAGTAGAGAGCAGGACAGATTCGATTGGGACAGTGGAGAGCGGGTCAGAAATGATGAAGAAAGTGGAGAGCGAGTCAGATACAACGGGAAAAGTGGAGAGCGGGTCAGATGGGATTGGGAAAGCGAAGAGCGAGTCAGTTGCGATTGGGAAAGTGGAGAGCGGGTCGGAGACATTGCGGAAAGTGGAGAGCGGGTCAGCTGCGATTGGGAAAACTGAGAACGGGTCAGTTGCGATTGGGAAAGTGGAGAGCGGGTCAGATACAACGGGGAAAGTGTCAGAAAGTGGAGAGCAGATCAAGGAAAGTCAGGTCAGTGACAAGGGGAAAGTAGAAAACGGAACCAGATCGATTGAACGAATGGAAGGTGAACGGGACAAGCTCACGAGTGTGAAGATGAATTTGAACGAACCAATCAAAAGGAAAGAAAACAGAACTACACCTCTGACATTCCAGGGGCAATCCGAAACAAAGATACAAGCCGACACGGATGACTGGCTTTCAAAACTCGAAAGGGCCGCAGCGGAGGACACACTCCCCATCACCCAAGCCCGGAAAGACAAACACCCCCAACAAAAGGAGTTGAAAAGAATCTGGACAGTTCTTTCCAGGAACAGCTGGAGGAGTTGGTGAACCGAAGGAAGGAGGTGGAGAACATGTGGATGAGTCGGAAACTCAGTGTGAAGCAGGTAGAAGATAGAAAGGGTCTGATGACAGTCAATCGAACAGAGATTGCAGGGAATGTGAAGAGCGGTGAGGAAGCGAATCAAAGAGAGGATGAGAAGCTTCTAAGCTGGGTGAAGATGCTCATAGAGACAATGAAGATCTGGAACAGCATCAACTTCAAGAAGCTGATGGGAAACCTTGAGTTGAAGGAGGGCCAAACTTTTTGGAGGACAAAGAGATGGGGAGAAGACAAAGTGATGAAAGTTGAATCGCTTGCAACCGCGACGATCCGAAAGCTCCTGCCAATCCTTGGCATCGCTCCAAACACATCCCTCCCTAATTACATCCTCCATCTCCCATTGAACGAACTCTCTCGCGAACACATTGAACTCATCAACACCCACACAACGACTAGCACAGAATACACATTCGTGATTGCGAAAGCATGGAACCGAATCAAAGCGCCAGAAAAGAAGATTGGACAGCCTGTCACGCTGAAGAGAAAGAGTTCGCTCACTCCAAGGCACTTCAGTCACTCGATCCGTCCGAAGGACACAGCCTCCCCAACACAGTCCAAATCCCAATCCCGACATTCAAGCAACCACAAGAAGCCTCACATCTCCGCCCAGCAGACCTCCCACCATTCAACCCAACGAATGGCTACACAAGTTGGAGTGAAGACCTAACGACACAGCATCTTCACGGAGGTAGGACACTCCTTGCCCACCTCCTCTCCAAAGCAAACGATCGCCTCGCAGACACAAACTGGTCGCGAGAGGAGATAGATGAGCTGATGTGGAAGCTGTCGTCGATCCCGTCAGAGCTGAAAGCCAGAACGCACAAACCAAAGAGGAAGACCGTAGAGAGGACAGTGAGGCTGAGCCAAGAAGAGACATTGAACCGAGCAGTGAAGAAGTGGGAGAACTTGGTGGCAAGAGGGAAGACGAGCTCCATCACGAAAGAGATCGAGGACATGAATGCCGGTCGCACACAGTCACTCTCCTTCGACGAAGTGAAGCAAAGAATCACAGCCCTCCACAACGATGAGGACAGGAAGGCCCTCTATCTCAGTGTCAACAGGAGGACAAGGGAACAAGTGCGCAGTGGAGAGAAACTGGAGATCAGGAACGCGACCAATGGTCTCAACTCGAACTCCACACCCTCGCTCGACGGCCTCACAGCTGAGTTCGTCAAGAGATGCTGCCGAAACGACAAGATCGTGGAGGACCAATTGGGCAATCTCATCTCTCTCTGCCTCGAAAGGAACTATCTCCCTCAAGCGTGGTGCGTGTGCAGGATGGTCGGGATCCCGAAAACAGATGGGAAGATCAGACCGATCGCTGTCCAACACACCTTGCGGAAACTTATGGCTCGCCTACTCCTCGAACGGAACAAGGGTTGGTTGCAGAGGCACACCTCCCCAAGACAAGTCGGGGTGGGTGTGAGGAACGGCAGGAGCGTGGTTGTTGATGCGGTGGAGCATGCCATCGACGAGGCAATCCAACAGAGAACCACACAGTTCATCGTCATGCTTGACATGTCCAATGCCTTTCAGAATGTCCGAAGACAACAACTCCTCAACAAGCTGGCAGACATCGAGGACTACGACGCTGAACTCTTGCACTTCATCAGAAATTCCTTCGAGCAAGAGACCCTCATCCTCAGTCGAGGCGAGGAGACAGCAGCGATCCCAAACAGCCGCGGTGTCCAGCAGGGATGTCCACTATCTCCATCCCTCTTTGCCTTCTACATCACTGAACCAATGAGGCAAGCTGAAGCTGGCGGAGCAACGGCATGGGGTTACCTCGACGACCTTGTCCTCATGGCGAACTCGGAAGCCCAACTCAACCGCAGCCTGACCAAGCTCTCAACATCCCTCATTGCACACGGCCTCACCCTCAATCCAACGAAGACGGTCATCATGTCAGTCGTCGATGGCGTCCCCTCAACCAAACCGATCAACGTGCTCGGTCACTCGGTCACTCCTCGAACATCGGCCAAGCTTCTTGGTACGATCGTGACCAACGACCAGCAAACCAGAGACAACTTCTTCATGGAGCGAGTGGAGAGAATCAAGTCGACGCTTCCCAAGGTCTCCCTCCTCAGTCACCAAGCACACTTGCATCTCCTCCGTCAATCCATCTCCTCCAAACCCCTTCACATCCTCGCCACCACCTTCATCTCAGAGGAAGCCCTCATCTCCGCAGACACCACCATCACCTCCCACCTCTCAAATCTCTTCAACATCCCTGATTCCCAACAGTTCCTCATCCACCTCCCAATCAAAGAAGGAGGACTCGGCATCCCCTCATTCGTTCAGACAGCCCTTCCATCACTCATCTGTTCACACGCATCGCTCCACCCAGAGATGTGGGAAGCCGATCACATCCAGAGAGCGAAGGTCGACCTCGAGTCAAGGGACACACAGCCATCCTTCTCGACTTCGAAACCAGTAATGAGGATGATCACACACTTGACGAAGGAAGAGTACGATGCAGCGAGACAGGGTCAGAAGCAGTTGAGAGAGCTCATGACGAAGGAGGAAACAGCAGCGAAGCTGTCATTGCTGTCCGTCCACCAACAGAACAAGCACAATGTGATCAAGTCAGCTGAGAATCAGAAGTGGCGGTCCACACTTCCAGTAGACAGGTACCACAAGATAAACAACAACGTCTTCAGGTGCGCGCTGGACAATCTCTTTCTGAAACCTCCCCTCTCCTTCTCGGAGGCCACCCGTTTCAACATGGACTCCAACCCACACACACACGCACCCACCCAACTCCGTTGTCCTGCATGCCAGTGTGAAATGCTGGAAGACCACGCCGGCTGCTGCAAGCGAACCAGCAGTGAGAGACTCGCAAGGCATCACGCCATCAAGTTCCTGCTTGCGCAGACACTCAAGGAGATCCCGTCAATCACTGTGAGAACCGAGACCAAGATGGGAAGAGACGATGAAGATGCAAATGAAGAAGCAAACACAATAGCCGATCTTCAACTCAGAGTCACCACTGGCTACACCAAACACCGCTTCGTCCGAGACATCCTCGGAATCAAAGACGATGGCCAAAGGATCCTTGAGTTCGGACTTGATCTCGTGATACCACAAGACTTCACAAGCAGATCACACACGCAGAGAGGGATGATGGACCCGAAAGGCAGAGTCAAGGAAGCAGAGAGGAAGAAGGAAAGGAAGTACAGCAGAGCGGGCCAAAGCCACACAGTCATCGGCATTGGCTTGAGCGACCACGGCCACTCAGGCCCCAACGCCTCACTCTTCTTCGACTTCATCAAACAGCTTGCTATCGAAAGGAAGATACCCAACCCACTCCCCATCTTCTTCACCCAAGTATCAGTCATCATGGAACTCGTTCGCTCCCACATGGAACAGACATACATCAAGACGCTCAGCCATCTTGCTAGGAGGAAGGAAGAAGAAAGAAAGCGCACTGTTGGGATCGAAATGGACATGGAATCATTCAACCTCATCACTTCAGTCACCGGAGACTCACTCCACAACACTTCAATCACACTCATCAACAACACTACACACAACAACCCCACACTTCACAAGGCAAACACCACACATCACCTTCAAATCACACCACCTCAACCCATCACCTCACCATCCCCCCACTTCACCTCACACACCGGAGCACCAAACACCCCCACCTCCCCTCCCCACCACTCCACTCCCCTCACCCATCACAGCAACGCCCAACCCAAGACTAACACAAACCAAACTTCGTCTAGGAAAGGGTATGTTGCTGCAGATGGACGGCGGAGATTCGAAACGCAGAATATAGAAGAAGACGAAGGCAAACAGGACGAAGACGATGCCTATTGCAAGGAAGAGAAGGGCCAGAAGGAAGGAAAGAAGGAAGGACATGATCAAGAGAAGCCCAAAGAAGGAACAACGGAAGACAGAGACAAGGAGGAAGCAGAAGAAGTGGCACAGCGCGAGAGAAACAACCGAGTGCCTGGCCTCGGCACCGGACCGCCAGCAGGAGTCCCTCTCTACCCCCCAAACTCATTCTTTTCCCTTCTCCCATCTCCCCCCAGGCTTTGCGAGCAGAGCGGATCGAGCGAGAAGCACAAAAGCACAATCATCAAGCGCCCACCAGACAATAGAAAGCATAAGTCAGAATAAAACCAATTTCACACTCTTTATTGTTCATCTTTGTTTCCATTCTCATCTCATTTGATCCAGCCCACTTCGAAATGTACCCCATTCCCGGCATCGAGGTTCGTTTTTTCGCGTTTTTGCACCCCTTTTTGCACTCTCCGTGCTCTAACTAACGTTTTCCGAGAAAATGGAGTCTCCACATCATGATCCGACCGAAAAAAGTGTCGATCATGTTGATCGCACCAAAGCCGGTCAATATGGCACTCTCCCTCCTCATGACCACGATCAACCGCGCAAAAATGCCTCGCCTGAGAACTGCACCTCTTCTTTTTCTCATACACTGCCTTCGACACCCCCAACCAACCCCTCCCAACACGATGCTCCAAACTCCTCACACCACCCACCCCTCACCTCACCCTCCCGCATTTCTTCAGTTATATTTTCGCAAGAAGCAGACACCTCCTTCTCTGCACCTATTCCGTCGATACGAACACAGTCCAGACAACTTTCATCTTGTCAATCCAACCATCGTTCATTTACCCCCGCATCGGCCAAACAAGCCGTATCACTCGATTCCTATCCATATTCTCCATCCCACCAACAGCGTCACTATCTTCCCAGATCCCCCTATCCTCGAAACGTCCATTCGAATCGGATCGTTCTCTCCTCCCCAACCCGTCAACAAAACTCGTCCATCCTCCCCTCTGACGATGCGAAACAAGATCCTTGGTGGGGGTCGGGACTGGCTCCTTCCAGTTTCCACCCATCCACCACCCCTCAACTGCCCTCATCCGACCGCCCCCCACGACCACCTAAATACCCCCAACCGCCCCGACAACTCACTCTCCGACAATCCAGCATGGAGAGAGAGGAAGAGGCCTTCGACGAAAGTCACAATGAACCAACCATCAGCGAAGCAACAAAAGAAAGAAAAACGAACAAAAATTCCGAGCGATTCGGACTACAAAAGATGATTGGTTCGATTGGAAACTTCTTCTCGTCCAGAGCAAAGAAAAAAGAAAAATCACAACAGCAACTGGACAACCCCATCGCTCAGCCCAGAGCCGAAACCTCAAAGAAGGACGAAGAGGCCACTTCAATTCAGGTGGGAAGGGAAGATGATCAGGAGGAAGGAGAAACAGTAGAGGAGGAAGGAGAGACAGGAAACTTTCAAAGCAGAACAGAGGAAGAGGAGAACACCAACCAATCTTCTATCCAACCAAACTCTTCAGTCGAATCCACGCATTCGCCCCCATCCTCCCCAATTCAGCTGAAAAGAACGCTTCGTCAACGGGACCCGGTGACAAAGCAAGCAATCACCGGGAACCGCCTCAAATCGAACTTTTCACACCCACTCAACTCAACATCCTCCCAAACTCCCAAAGAAAGACAGAAACAATCCCCAAAACTCCCAAACCGTCGCCGTCCCCCAAAACGAGTCGGAAAATCACCAGTTCCGATCCATCAACCTCCTCTCACTCCAATCAGTCCATTACCTCTCGTATACGACTCAGACATCGCAAACCAATTCCTAATGAGCTTAAAGAGTGAGACAGGGAGGGAGAGACAGAAACAGAAAAGAAGGAAGGGCAGAAAGAAACCTCAACTCGACAGCGAATCAAACGATACCTCCGACTCAGAAAATCAGTCCCTTGGGTCCATTAGGAGTAGAAAGAGAGATTGTCCCACGCCGGCCTCTTCCTCTTCACAGGAAGAATCCACAACCTCGGCATCCAACCAAACACTCTCTCAACAGCCAAACAGCACCAATTACCAATCAAATGACAATACATCTGCAAAAACTGGAACAGTAGTCATTACAACTCAAAAAGTGACCGAAGGAGGAACGGAAACGGAGGAACAGAAGAAAATCGAGAAGAGACAAAGACAAGTCGAACAACTCAAGAATCATATCCTCAGAAGAGTCAAAGCAACACCAATAGCTGAAAGCTCAACGCAAACCGAAGCAACGAACCCACAACAACTCAAAAAGACAGGAAACGTCCAGATGACAATGGACAGCTTCTTTGAGGTCCAAAAGCGAACAAGCCCTCCTCTAGAGCAAACCGAACCACCCCTTCCACCACACATCGTCAACCAACTCTATCAACCAACGTTCATCACAAACAACATCGACTTCACCAACTCCTTCAACTCCACCACCAACATATTCACAGTGTCGCAACCGACGATGAACATGTTCTTCGAAACGGAAGAGGAGGGAATGGCGAAAGATGAATGGGAAATAGAATGGCTCGGAGGGACATCGACTCAAACGGAATCCAAGAAGATGAACAAGCCAAACAATACCAATACGAGAACGACTTCATCAGAAAGAGGGACATCGCACTCAATTGGGAATGGCAACATGGGAATTCGCCTGAGATGGGATTTACAACAGAACACTTTGGGAAAACGGAGAATGAAACTGAAATGAGCGGGAAAAGGGAATGTGGGACAGATACGATGGTGAAAGTGGAGAGCGGGCTGGATATGATTGGGAAAGTGGAGAGCGAGTCAGTTGCGATTAGGAAAGTAGAGAGCAGGACAGATTCGATTGGGACAGTGGAGAGCGGGTCAGAAATGATGAAGAAAGTGGAGAGCGAGTCAGATACAACGGGAAAAGTGGAGAGCGGGTCAGATGGGATTGGGAAAGCGAAGAGCGAGTCAGTTGCGATTGGGAAAGTGGAGAGCGGGTCAGATACAACGGGGAAAGTGGAGAGCGGATCAGCTGCGATTGGGAAAACTGAGAACGGGTCAGTTGCGATTGGGAAAGTGGAGAGCGGGTCAGATACAACGGGGAAAGTGGAGAGCGGATCAGATACAACGGGGAAAGTGGAGAGCGGATCAGCTGCGATTGGGAAAACTGAGAACGGGTCAGTTGCGATTGGGAAAGTGGAGAGCGGGTCAGATACAACGGGGAAAGTGGAGAGCGGATCAGATACAACGGGGAAAGTGGAGAGCGGATCAGCTGCGATTGGGAAAACTGAGAACGGGTCAGTTGCGATTGGGAAAGTGGAGAGCGGGTCAGATACAACGGGGAAAGTGGAGAGCGGATCAGATACAACGGGGAAAGTGGAGAGCGGATCAGATACAACGGGGAAAGTGGAGAGCGGATCAGATACAACGGGGAAAGTGGAGAGCGGATCAGATACAACGGGGAAAGTGGAGAGCGGATCAGCTGCGATTGGGAAAACTGAGAACGGGTCAGTTGCGATTGGGAAAGTGGAGAGCGGGTCAGATACAACGGGGAAAGTGGAGAGCAGGTCAGTGACAAGGGGGAAAGTAGAAAACGGAACCAGATCGATTGAACGAATGGAAGGTGAACGGGACAAGCTCACGAGTGTGAAGATGAATTTGAACGAACCAATCAAAAGGAAAGAAAACAGAACTACACCTCTGACATTCCAGGGGCAATCCGAAACAAAGATACAAGCCGACACGGATGACTGGCTTTCAAAACTCGAAAGGGCCGCAGCGGAGGACACACTCCCCATCACCCAAGCCCGGAAAGACAAACACCCCCAACAAAAAGGAGTTGAAAAGAATCTGGACAGTTCTTTCCAGGAACAGCTGGAGGAGTTGGTGAACCGAAGGAAGGAGGTGGAGAACATGTGGATGAGTCGGAAACTCAGTGTGAAGCAGGTAGAAGATAGAAAGGGTCTGATGACAGTCAATCGAACAGAGATTGCAGGGAATGTGAAGAGCGGTGAGGAAGCGAATCAAAGAGAGGATGAGAAGCTTCTAAGCTGGGTGAAGATGCTCATAGAGACAATGAAGATCTGGAACAGCATCAACTTCAAGAAGCTGATGGGAAACCTTGAGTTGAAGGAGGGCCAAACTTTTTGGAGGACAAAGAGATGGGGAGAAGACAAAGTGATGAAAGTTGAATCGCTTGCAACCGCGACGATCCGAAAGCTCCTGCCAATCCTTGGCATCGCTCCAAACACATCCCTCCCTAATTACATCCTCCATCTCCCATTGAACGAACTCTCTCGCGAACACATTGAACTCATCAACACCCACACAACGACTAGCACAGAATACACATTCGTGATTGCGAAAGCATGGAACCGAATCAAAGCGCCAGAAAAGAAGATTGGACAGCCTGTCACGCTGAGAGAGAAAGAGTTCGCTCACTCCAAGGCACTTCAGTCACTCGATCCGTCCGAAGGACACAGCCTCCCCAACACAGTCCAAATCCCAATCCCGACATTCAAGCAACCACAAGAAGCCTCACATCTCCGCCCAGCAGACCTCCCACCATTCAACCCAACGAATGGCTACACAAGTTGGAGTGAAGACCTAACGACACAGCATCTTCACGGAGGTAGGACACTCCTTGCCCACCTCCTCTCCAAAGCAAACGATCGCCTCGCAGACACAAACTGGTCGCGAGAGGAGATAGATGAGCTGATGTGGAAGCTGTCGTCGATCCCGTCAGAGCTGAAAGCCAGAACGCACAAACCAAAGAGGAAGACCGTAGAGAGGACAGTGAGGCTGAGCCAAGAAGAGACATTGAACCGAGCAGTGAAGAAGTGGGAGAACTTGGTGGCAAGAGGGAAGACGAGCTCCATCACGAAAGAGATCGAGGACATGAATGCCGGTCGCACACAGTCACTCTCCTTCGACGAAGTGAAGCAAAGAATCACAGCCCTCCACAACGATGAGGACAGGAAGGCCCTCTATCTCAGTGTCAACAGGAGGACAAGGGAACAAGTGCGCAGTGGAGAGAAACTGGAGATCAGGAACGCGACCAATGGTCTCAACTCGAACTCCACACCCTCGCTCGACGGCCTCACAGCTGAGTTCGTCAAGAGATGCTGCCGAAACGACAAGATCGTGGAGGACCAATTGGGCAATCTCATCTCTCTCTGCCTCGAAAGGAACTATCTCCCTCAAGCGTGGTGCGTGTGCAGGATGGTCGGGATCCCGAAAACAGATGGGAAGATCAGACCGATCGCTGTCCAACACACCTTGCGGAAACTTATGGCTCGCCTACTCCTCGAACGGAACAAGGGTTGGTTGCAGAGGCACACCTCCCCAAGACAAGTCGGGGTGGGTGTGAGGAACGGCAGGAGCGTGGTTGTTGATGCGGTGGAGCATGCCATCGACGAGGCAATCCAACAGAGAACCACACAGTTCATCGTCATGCTTGACATGTCCAATGCCTTTCAGAATGTCCGAAGACAACAACTCCTCAACAAGCTGGCAGACATCGAGGACTACGACGCTGAACTCTTGCACTTCATCAGAAATTCCTTCGAGCAAGAGACCCTCATCCTCAGTCGAGGCGAGGAGACAGCAGCGATCCCAAACAGCCGCGGTGTCCAGCAGGGATGTCCACTATCTCCATCCCTCTTTGCCTTCTACATCACTGAACCAATGAGGCAAGCTGAAGCTGGCGGAGCAACGGCATGGGGTTACCTCGACGACCTTGTCCTCATGGCGAACTCGGAAGCCCAACTCAACCGCAGCCTGACCAAGCTCTCAACATCCCTCACTGCACACGGCCTCACCCTCAATCCAACGAAGACGGTCATCATGTCAGTCGTCGATGGCGTCCCCTCAACCAAACCGATCAACGTGCTCGGTCACGGTCATCTCAATTTAAAGTTGGTTTTCTCGAGTGCAGTTGGTTTTCTGAACTGCAGTTGGTTTTCTGAACGACCGTTGGAAATCTGAACGACCGTTGGAAATCTGCAAAAAAAGTTGGTTTTTTTAAACCTTATCGGTGTGGATATTTGATCAAAAAAAAATGTACAAATGGACGAGTTGGTAGATACAAAGACTTCCACTGTTGGGTCCCAGGTTCGAATCCCGGGATCTCCAACTTTTTTCTTAACAGGATTTTTCTGACGTGATCATTCATATTTTTGTGAAATTATTGCAGTATTCATGATCGGATGAGTAATGTTCGACAATTGGATTGAATTGGCCTTTTTTTGAATCGGATCATCCCACTTTCTCTTTAACTCTCCTCTCTCTGGTGTATACCGCCCTTTCAACAGGATATATATCCTGAAAGCGACGAGTTTCATTGTGAGTCTGGAAAGATTGGACGGTCAGAAAGGCCTCTATCTCTGATTGTGTTTTAACAATCTCATCCTCTCATCGCTCAGATACGATTGAGGGACACGGTGAAGGGCTTTCCCATCCTTTCGAATGCTTGGGCAAGCCATGACACATGCTGAATCTCACTGTTTGATGACCCCTCCTGAGCGATTGGATCATGATGAAAAATGGAACCGTGTATTGAACAGGAAGAATGGACACTCAAAGAAGAGTTAAAAACACTCGACATCGACTCATCTTCACTCAGGCCTAGATCACTCTCGAGAAATGTGGGTCCCTTGTCATTTTCCAGCGAAATCCATGCCTACTAACTGTGTCCACATTGGATTGTCAATCAGATCCTCAACAATAATCAATAGCGAAGTCTCATCAATCAATTCAGGTTTCTGAATCAGATAATCTCTCCTCTGTGCATGCAAATATGGCATACCTTTCATCCACACAACAAATCAAAAGATGATGAAAAACTCGTTGTATTCTGATGCAAATGCGACACTGTATTAACTAACATAACCAAACGACTCGAAATCCTCCATTCCTCGATATCTTTCCTGAATACGGTCGAGATCACACGACACATAACTATCCTCTTCCGATCGAACGGAATGGATTCATCTATGTCCCTGTCAAGCCGACAAACTTTGAACTCAATTTAAATCCCTTCCCCCATGACGACCTTATGGATGGTGTCGAGGGGGACGATTCTCAATCCCCATTTGCATCGTCAAGAACGTCACCCCGACAGCATCGTCGACGTCTTCCCCAACAGCCAGGTGATGACATTGAAAAGACTCCCTCAACACAAATGGGAATGTCTGGGCGTCCTCGACCTCGCCACATGCACTATTGGCAGCATCCTTCGATGAGGGACCAGAATTACAACTCGGACGAGTTCTATCCCATCATCGTGGAATCTCTCGCCCATCAATACCCTCCTCGTCAGCAGCAACCGACATACAATCAACAAGTGCTTGTTTTTGAAGATGTCCAAGCAGATGTGCCCAGTCAGGAGTTCCCGATGACCATCAGATCTCTGATGCACTCACAACAGGAGCAAGCGGAAGATACTCGACTCCCACCTCTCTACTCAGACGATGTTATGACGTATCCCCTCCATTCTCATGTTAAAGCCCTTGAGAATCGAAACAAACACGAACACCCTCCAGACAAGGTCAACGATGTCCAGAACCCGCTTGTCGATTCTGGACGAGTTGTTGTTGCCTTCCCAGATCAACAAAAGTACTTCTCTCCCTTCCTTTCTCAGAACGAGCACAGCACTGTCCGTTTACAGGCAAAGCGGTATGCCAAACAGAAGCCCGACTCCCTCTCAAACAGGGAGGGTTTTGTGAACCAACAGCAACAGCACATCAACCCACAGTTTCCACAACAATCGTCTGCTGCCATTGTCACGTAGAATTCCCAGTCATATCGTCGTCCACTGCAACAATCAGAGAATCAGCCATTCGATGAAGAATATGCCACATCTCGCGCCAACCAGCTAACCGAACGAGATTTTTCTGGTTCTTTCGCACTGCCTCCCACATACACCAATCAAAACAGTCAGAAACAACACATCAATCCGAGCCAATCTCGCACCAAAGATACCCACAGGAAGACATCCACCACTTCACCCAACCCTCCTTCTACAAACCCCAATCTTCCACTTCCCTACTTTCTTCCCATGTCCTCCAACTCCCATCAAGTTGCCCTCAACGCACACATTGTGTGGTTCCCGCATTACGAGACTGACCCTCGCATTCTGATGGAGTAGACAGGATCAGCCGATGCTGTCCACAACTGGCGTTTCTATTTGTCGATTCCGACATATCCGATGAATGTGGCACCGACACAAATTCAGTCGAAGTCGCCAACACGCGGGAAGAAGGATCAGACGGCGAGAAGGCTGGCGAACGAGCTGAGAAGGTTGCTGCTGATTTCCAATCCCTCGTCGACTACTACGATGATCTTGACATCATCAATCAACTCTGGAAGAACAGCGACATCCTGTCGAACAAGATGGTGTGAGTGTCAGGAGGCGATGGCTGGGCTTACGATTTCGACGTCCACTGCATCGATCATTTCCTCCACTTTGGCGAGGACGTCCGCGCCGTGATAAGGCTCAGATGTTCACAGGAAGGCAAAATCTCGCTTTCTTTGAACAAGAAAAGACTGTGCTCGTTCACGACTTGCACTGTTTCACCAATACTCTCCCACATATCAACAGCAACACTCTCCATCTCTTCATACACGCTTGCCTCGCTCAGTCCAACTGCACATTCTTCTCTCTTCGCCGTCACGTCCATAGGCAATGTAGCTTTCACAACGACGATCATCAACGATCTGACGTCAACAACCACCCTTTTCTCGATCACAAAGTCAACTGGAACAGTGACGTTCTCTTCCTCTCCCTTCACCGATTGTGGGTCAACGAGCTCATCTCTCATCGATGCCACACTAACTGAATCCGTGTCTCTTTCAGTCGTTTATGTCTATGTGTTTCAAGATCTAAAACAGCCACCACCGCGGCGGGTCAGTTGAGCATCACCGTCACTGTCAACTCTGACGCGACTTGCCGCACAATCACACTGTCTGTGGACTCTGCCTTCACTGAAACAAGCGAGACACTAACATTGACCAAAATGGATTCATGGCCATGTCAAGCTGCTCGTTCACCTCTCTCGTCTCGATTGGGTCGGGCTAAGCCCTGAGTGGAACAATCGGCACTGATAAGGTAGAAACCATTGCCAGTTCGATCTTCGCGCCGTGTTCAGCTGCAAATGGAGGAGCTCTCTCGGTCAGTCACAGGCGGACAACTCTCCATCACCTCGACAATATTTTCTGACAGTTCAGCTACCGCGAATGGAGCGGCGCTGTTCCTGGACCCCAGCGGACTCACAGCCTCATATCTGACCTCTTTGCTGCCACGAACGTCAATGTGTGTGGATGATCTGGCATTCTCCAAACTGATCGTCGTTCTTCCATCGACCCTGTCATCCGCGTCTGTCGGATCTCTGATCTCCCCCCACTGCCTCTCTGACCATCTTCCCATCATCAGAGAATGCTCGTTCTCCACGTGATCCTCCACACATGACGGCAGAGGGATCTCGATTTCATGTCCATCCAAATTCCCACCTTCAAGTCTTGTCATCGACTCAAAATTCGATAAAATCTGTCAGTGTTCGAGCGGACGATCTGGAGAATGGATTTTCATCTCCGCCTACGACTACTCATCACTCCTCATCTCACACTCGATGTCAAGGAAGTCTGTCAAAAATGTCAGCTTCAGGCCCATCTTTCGATGTGACAGTCACCGCCTGCACATACACATCCTGCTCAACAACCTCCGAGACAACTTTTGGCGTACTCTCCATCGCGCACTCTTTCAGACACAGTTCATCCTCACTGGAACAGCAACTATCACAACATGCACGTCACAGTCAATGTGATTAGCCGACGTACTCCACCCACGCCTGTGTCTAAGCTGATGCCTCAATTGTTTTTGGTGAATGAGGATGCCGCTTCTTCGATTGCTGTTCGTTTTCTTCTCGCCGTCATTCTCCTCGTTCGCCAGTATCTGAACACGCAACGAATCACTCATGTGGTGATCTGTGGAACTGGAACGACATTCTTGGCATCGCCAGCGAAACATGTGAGCCGTGTGTGCAGCTTTCTTGACAAAGCACTTGATGGTGACGGGGTGATCCTGGTTCATTCACCTCAAGGGCACAACCGCGTGATGCTGATTGAGTCGATTTTTCTGATTCAGCGCTACAGTTGGTGAGTGGAGCTTGCGATGGAAGTGACGTCGCTGAGCCGGCGGACTCGGATGAAGGGATCGTTCGTTTCGGGGTTGAGGAAGCATGCTGGAGTGATTAATCGTCTTGTGCAAACGCCTCGTCTTTTGCAGGAATCGTTCACTCTGCACAACACGTCGTTCAACCAGGCAGTGCGACTGGCTCAGTCTGCGCCGAGTGTGCGTACTGCTCCGAAAGTGAAGTTCCCCTGCTCACTGGCGCCGTGTGTCGTGAAACCGAAATCGAGCTCGTCGACGAAACGACCGCAGACGAGTGAACCGACAAGTGGGACGGAGCCAGCGGGATCGATTCTGCAGTCCGGCGATGCGAGGAGACACCGAATGCCGCTGAAGTTGGCGAAAACGAGCCCGCTTCTTTCGCGTGTCGCCCGCCGCTGACCAGCGCTTGCCGAACCTACACTCCACTCGGATTGGACGTGCCGCAGATTAATGTTCAGAATGTGCCCGCACAATTGTTGGGGCATGCGACGATTCTGGAATTGATGGAAGCTGGAAACCGAAACTGTCAGCTCTTCGGACAATCGAACAAAACGCCCTCCGACGGCAAGGATCGGCCGGGCACCACTCCCGAACGGCATGCCCGGCCGCCCACACTCTCACAAGTCTCGTCCGCAGCGTCACTGGATTCGCTGGCCTCCTCGTCGCGTGTTGATTCGCCGACGTGCGCGACGAACGAAGAAAGCGAGTCGGTGATTGAACTGAATTACCTTGGGTTGGCATGTCCTCCCCCGAAAACCCGTGTCCTATCATAGGACACGGGCTTTCGGAGCTTAATTAGGCGATGGGAGGGTTATGTCTGCAAAGCATGAAAATGATGTCAAATAAAGTGGTACCCTTTGATTTGAAACACAGACTACATTTTCACATCCATTTTGGATGAATTAGATACGAAAAGGGTGGCTGAGATTTGATCAGACCTGTCAAAATGATTATGGTCCGATCAGTGTCGTGATTCGACAAAATACATTTCTTTCATCACAAACATCACATGATGGAGAAATTTACATGACAGAAGTGGGAAATTGATGAATGTGAGATCAGGGATAGTCCAGATGAAAGAGATCAGAGCCACCAACAATGCAGATTGTATCTCAACATGTGCAACGGCTATTTCACTCCAATGGTCAATGGTGTCTTTTCTCTGCCTCCACTCATCCTCTTCTTACGCAGGGCCATTTCCTTCGTCTCCTTCACACACTTCTCCGTCGGCACCTGTGATCGCCTCAAGTTTGTCGGTTGTACGATCTCGCTCAGATAAGCCGCGAAATTAGTCGGAAGTGAGTGTGATCTGTCTAATATTCTCGTCGAGCAACGGTGGAGTAGCGTCAGGGTGCGGAATGACGGGATGAGTGTGATTGGTTTGGGATTCTGCTTAATCTCCCTTGTCTTGTTCAACATTGTCTTTTTCAGTTCGCTTTCCTTCTTTCTGTCCTATTTCTGTCGTTGTTAGTTTGTTCTCCGCATCACTGAGCCCTTCCGCCACTCGTCTTTTCGCATGCCTCTTCGCCTCATTCAAACATCTCCTTCACCCTTTACCACATCCCCCACTTCACCCACACCTTCCACACTGCATTTTTGGTCATTGCTAGTTAAAATCGGCAACAAGTGTCCCAATGTGAATGCGGCGTTGGAGAGTGTGTTGATTCCTTTTCATCCCTCCTCCTAGGCAAAGCGAGATTCTTAGCATTTCTTTCATTTCGTTGGATTGGTACTGAAGAGGGTGAATATGAAGAGAGATGGCGGAGACCAGCAAAAGTGCAAGATGACAATATGGTGGAGCGAGGAATAAAGGAGCTTGTCGAGGAAGAATAACGACGGCCTCTAAAAATGACTCGGAGCGAGGAATACAGACTGAACCTGTGTATGTTGAATTGTCAATTCAGTCAAGGAGAGAGGCGGATTGATCTTGGGGGCGATCATGTGAAACAAAGAGACTTATCGGATGGCAATACGAATGAGGCGTATTCGTTGCAATTGGAGAGTGTAGATGAACACGATCTGTCGAGAGAAGCTGATTTAGACAAGGTTTGCGTTGGTAAACTGGAGGTGAGTCGGATCGAGACTTTGGGGTCGAGCTACGGACTGTCCGGAGAGACGTGCATTTTTGTCAACAATATTGTGTATAAAGCTTCGTTTGGTTGGTTCTTTACGACGAGAGATGACTCTTGTTGTGAATGAAGAATTGACGACGAAGGTTTGGGAATCTGATCTTTTGATGTGGCCACGGACAGGATGTTTGTAACAGACAAATTCCAAAGATTGAACATTGGTTTCATTGAATCAGTCTTGCTGTGAAGAAGATCCGACGGCGACGATCCGAAGAAGTGTTGGATGTGATCCAATACGAAAAAGAATAACCAAAAAGTGATTGAAATGGAAAACACACAGGTCGGGCCGGAAGATAAAGGAAACCGTTTGCAGTTTGGAGGAGTGAGGCTCTGGCGTTTCGAATTGAAATGATGTGACAAAGTCATGGTCATAGTGTCTCTTATATGTCGATAGAAAGAAGTAATTGAGCAATAACGGGGTCTGAATAACCAAGGAGATCATTGTGACGAAGCGAAGGGGGAGGAAGGAAGGATGAACTGAAGAAATGATGAGATCATGAGAAGATGGACGGAGGAAGTGGTTCATAAAAAATTGAGTGGTAATCAGATGATGAAAGGAATATAGGAAGAGGGAAGTCGCACACTTCGATTTCCGAACACCCATTAAACCCCACTTATGTTGGCGATGTCGAATGAGCCTCGGTTGAGTTGACCATCATGGCTGATGAGAGAGAAAAGAGGGAGGCAGGATGGACTGAAACGAAAGAGAAAAGAAGAGGGGAAGAGAAGTGCTTCAGAATGAGAAGAGGTCAAACTTTCTTTCTGTTGGGGGTGTGTACTGGCTAGAACCCGACTCAATGGTTCTTTCGAGGATGCCCTCTGCTTGTATCCCATCTGAATCTTTCGCTTTTCTTGTTCATTCCAATCTCTTTCCCAGAACGTCTCAGCAGGACTATCATGAAGGGGTCTGTCATCCATCTCTCCCTTCTATTCTTCTTCATCCTTTCTAGTATTGTGATCCTGTCATCAACTCAAATTATCTTTTCTCTTTGAATGTTGCCTTTTCAACCCTCTCCAACAGGTCTTCCTGTCTCTTGTGGAACTTCTTGTCTCAATTGAGGAATCTATTCTTGATCAAATCATTTAGAGAGGTAAATATGATGATAAACAATACAATAAGAGCAGACTTGTCCCTTCATTTACTCAACTTTCTTCTTAGTTCGGATTCTTCAGTGGTCATCTCTATCACAAGATCTGTGGTCTAAAACATGAGAGCGAGAAAAGTTTATTTACAATAACGAGAAAAGAGCAGACAGGGTTCATCTCCGAACCAGTCTCCAGACATGAAAGTGTCATTTCGATGATTTGAGTGGGCAATTACCAAAATGTTGGTTTGATAGGACAGATCGGGCCACCATAGGACACGATAGGACAGGACAGGACAATTGTCCTCCCTCGATTTTATTGCGAAATTGTGATGCAAGTATTGTGAATGCGTCAAATACCTTCCATGTCCTATGGTTTGAGCCCGATTCAGAATTGTCCTATCGTGTCCTATGGTGGGCGGATCGACCCCGTTTGTACAATTTTCGCTATTTTTATCAAAATATGGTGACTAAACACAATAAAAATGATTTTAAAACAGAAAATGTGCATTGTTATCTCAACTTTCTCTTCATTTTTCGTTTCAGGTTTTCACTGACAGATGAGGCAAGGGACAAGTTCAATTCTTGTCATCGGTACTTTTATCCAAATTGTCCTCCTCTTTTTGGCTGTCCTGTAGGACAGGACAAGTAGGACATGCCGACCCAAGGTAAGAACTGAACCCCACCCCGCTCTCATTGTACACAGACCAGCACTTCCTGCCGCTCTTCTCGCCCACACCGCACACCCCTCCGTCGGCAGCGGACAGCAACACAGACCGCTCTCGCCCCTCGTCGCCCACACTCACAAACCCCCTTTCGCCTCCGAAGGACCACGCGAACTTGAACGAGCCACCGAGTCCTGTTCTTGTGACGATGCACCGGTTCTCGCGCGGGAATGGGATGCGCTCGCCGCAACACTCGAAGCCAGCCCCAAAGTTGGTCTCGCTCCCCACAACCCCTCCCACACCCTCCCCCTCTTCACCATAACACGAAAGTGTGCATTCTGCGAGTGTGAAGAAGATAACACCGACAACATCCGTCGCGAAGGGGAAGGCTGTGGCTGCGAGGCAGAAGCGCCATTTCTGATTGTTTCTCCGATCGGATTGGGTGGATCTGCCGTCGTGGTCCGTTCCCTTTCTTTTGGTTCGTGTCCCATCCTCTTTCTTCCTCCGCGTTCTGTTCTGCTTCGAAGCTCGTCATCATTTGGCTGTCCTGTTCTGCGCTGAATCTCGCTGTAGCTTTCTGTTCTGGCAGTGTCTTTCTCTGTGCGTCCTGCCCTTTCTTGCCTGTACATGAGACGATAGAGATTCGGGGGAGGGGATCTGAGGCTATTATCGTTTTACCCATTCTTTACCAGTTTCTGAGCCTATTTTCGCGAATATTTTGTTTTCTTGATTGCTTGTGACATGCACTGAATGAATTGAAGACGTGATATTGTCTTGTTTCCGAAATATTGGTTGGTGAAGTGTTCAAAAACAAACTGGATTTGTGCAGCACAGGAGTTGGGGATGACTTACTATCTGGTTCCAGCAAACAATGAAATCCTTATCATTTGAATCGAGTGCGTTTCAACCGTCCAACCAATCTGGGGATGGCAGCAGAGAATGACGAGAATTGGATGGCTTCAGCATTCTTGATCTCCGCTTCAAACTTCAGCTGCGTCGCAAAATATGTTCACGGAAGAACAAATTGTTGTTCCAGATCGAGTTGTTCCTGTCTGCACGGATCTTTCTACAAGTTCACATTAACAACCATCTGCTGTTCGATGAGACCTCGTTCGGCGTTCTTTGCAAGAAATGGGTTTCTTTTGGTTTTGTCTCATCTGTTGAGAAAATAGTGGGGGCAGTCAGGGACTAAGTTTTCTTCAAATCGAGTGCGATTCAGTGTCGATTCGTTATTGTGCCAGTGGAGACCCCAAAATGAGCATTTGAGTTGTCAGTGTATTCATACCCAACCATGTCATCACATCGAGTGATCCGAAATAAATTCGCTGTGGTTTCGTGTGCAAAAAGGAGAATGTTGTTTCCAACTCCAAAGAGTCATCAAGACCTTCCTCTCGCAAGCTGGCCATGATGTCCTTGCTTCTCCTTTGCACTTCGGGTTTTGCGTCCTTCCACATCAACAGAGTCCATCTCAGGTACGACAGGCCTTGATCGATCATTTCAACGGTGGTGAAGTGAATGAAGCAATTTATGATGGCGACAGAGAGAGGGGGGGCAGCATGAAAGAGTGAATTTCTTCGTAGAAAAGAGCGCATCGCATTGGCTCCAGAAGCAGAGTCATAATGCTGGATGTCGGATTGTGGATGTCGAATATGGAGTAGTGACGACAGATGAATCTCAGAAAACCCTCAAGTGGAACAAGGAGATCCGAAAAGATGATGTGGAAGAACTGAAGTTGTTCTGGAATCACAGAAAAGTCCCTAAAATAGATGGAGTCGCCGAGTTGAGAGAGACAGCGAACAATGATTCTCACGAGAAGAATTATGTGTTGAGGCTTCAGATGATTCTCTTGCTCGCAGAATGAAAGCGGAGGAGTCAGAAGAATTCGGCTTCCACAAGTTTGAGTCGGTCACGAGTGTCGGCCATTTCTAGTGTTGTATCCAGAAATGAAAGTGCTGAAAATGATATTGTTTCATTGCTACAGGATAAAAGGGAGACCATTGCTTCTGCGAACAGTCGACAGGTTCGATTCGGTGATGGGACGAGGTCAAACAGAATCTCGCCGCAAGTGAACAGTTTCTTGGGCCCAGGTGCAAGTTTGTCCAGCAATCGGCAGGCCTTTCGGGTTTCAGACTTTCCAAAGACGGCTCCTTCTTTCACAAGTGTCACAAGTGAGAGAAAGACTGGAGATGCATCAGAGATGTTGGTGATTCGAGACAGGTTGACTGTGAAGAATGGTTGCGGCAAATCTCTCGTGTCCGGTTGGGAAAGATGCGATTAAAAGAGATTCTGTGTGGGAAGGGAGCTGGGTCTGTACGAGAAGAGGGAGTGGAAAAGATCGGATTCATTCCCTTCGGTCTCTTCTTGATATGCCCCTGCTGGAAGACAAAGTGAGGTGCACACGTGGTTAGCCAGTTGCCTTGTCTCCGCTTTGTTTGCTGGTGTTGCGTTCTCTCGATGCCAGTCGTGGATCTGACGGTTAACGTATGGTTGAGAAGGAAGGGGAGGCGGTGTGAGATTGCAGTTGGCTGAAATGGAGGAATATCCTTGGGACTCTGTTGGTTTTGGGACAGGGATTACTGAAATGGCACCTGTTTCGGTGAAAGATAATCGCGTCGATTTGCACAACTCCATTCTTGCTCTGTTTCATTGTATCATCTCATGATTCATTTTTGTGATTGTTGGTACAGAATATATCCTGTTGAAAGGGCGGTATACACCAGAGAGAGGAGAGTTAAAGAGAAAGTGGGATGATCCGATTCAAAAAAAGGCCAATTCAATCCAATTGTCGAACATTACTCATCCGATCATGAATACTGCAATAATTTCACAAAAATATGAATGATCACGTCAGAAAAATCCTGTTAAGAAAAAAGTTGGAGATCCCGGGATTCGAACCTGGGACCCAACAGTGGAAGTCTTTGTATCTACCAACTCGTCCATTTGTACAATTTTTTTTTGATCAAACATCCACACCGATAAGGTTTAAAAAAACCAACTTTTTTTGCAGATTTCCAACGGTCGTTCAGATTTCCAACGGTCGTTCAGAAAACCAACGGTCGTTCAGAAAACCAACTGCAGTTCAGAAAACCAACTGCACTCGAGAAAACCAACTTCAAATTGAGGCAGCCCTCGGTCACTCGGTCACTCCTCGAACATCGGCCAAGCTTCTTGGTACGATCGTGACCAACGACCAGCAAACCAGAGACAACTTCTTCATGGAGCGAGTGGAGAGAATCAAGTCGACGCTTCCCAAGGTCTCCCTCCTCAGTCACCAAGCACACTTGCATCTCCTCCGTCAATCCATCTCCTCCAAACCCCTTCACATCCTCGCCACCACCTTCATCTCAGAGGAAGCCCTCATCTCCGCAGACACCACCATCACCTCCCACCTCTCAAATCTCTTCAACATCCCTGATTCCCAACAGTTCCTCATCCACCTCCCAATCAAAGAAGGAGGACTCGGCATCCCCTCATTCGTTCAGACAGCCCTTCCATCACTCATCTGTTCACACGCATCGCTCCACCCAGAGATGTGGGAAGCCGATCACATCCAGAGAGCGAAGGTCGACCTCGAGTCAAGGGACACACAGCCATCCTTCTCGACTTCGAAACCAGTAATGAGGATGATCACACACTTGACGAAGGAAGAGTACGATGCAGCGAGACAGGGTCAGAAGCAGTTGAGAGAGCTCATGACGAAGGAGGAAACAGCAGCGAAGCTGTCATTGCTGTCCGTCCACCAACAGAACAAGCACAATGTGATCAAGTCAGCTGAGAATCAGAAGTGGCGGTCCACACTTCCAGTAGACAGGTACCACAAGATAAACAACAACGTCTTCAGGTGCGCGCTGGACAATCTCTTTCTGAAACCTCCCCTCTCCTTCTCGGAGGCCACCCGTTTCAACATGGACTCCAACCCACACACACACGCACCCACCCAACTCCGTTGTCCTGCATGCCAGTGTGAAATGCTGGAAGACCACGCCGGCTGCTGCAAGCGAACCAGCAGTGAGAGACTCGCAAGGCATCACGCCATCAAGTTCCTGCTTGCGCAGACACTCAAGGAGATCCCGTCAATCACCGTGAGAACCGAGACCAAGATGGGAAGAGACGATGAAGATGCAAATGAAGAAGCAAACACAATAGCCGATCTTCAACTCAGAGTCACCACTGGCTACACCAAACACCGCTTCGTCCGAGACATCCTCGGAATCAAAGACGATGGCCAAAGGATCCTTGAGTTCGGACTTGATCTCGTGATACCACAAGACTTCACAAGCAGATCACACACGCAGAGAGGGATGATGGACCCGAAAGGCAGAGTCAAGGAAGCAGAGAGGAAGAAGGAAAGGAAGTACAGCAGAGCGGGCCAAAGCCACACAGTCATCGGCATTGGCTTGAGCGACCACGGCCACTCAGGCCCCAACGCCTCACTCTTCTTCGACTTCATCAAACAGCTTGCTATCGAAAGGAAGATACCCAACCCACTCCCCATCTTCTTCACCCAAGTACAGCTCGACTAGTTCTGAAATGCATTTTAATTTTTCAGAAATAGATTTTAATTATTCAGAAATGAACATAATTGTTCAGAAATGTACTTTAATTTTTCAGAAATGAACATAATTGTTCAGAAATGAACAGAGATTGTTCAGAAATGAACAGTGATTCTTCCCAAATGAACAGTGATTTTTCTGAAATGAATACTAATTTTTCATAAATGAAGGATCAAAATGAGTTGTCCAGATGCAATTTAGAAGCTATATTCAGGCTTCTGAAAAATGAAAAAGGTTGATCGGACCCTTAAATTGTCTAAAAAAATTACGCGTAGCCATTTCCAATTGCGACATCAGATGATAAACGGAGAAGATTTTTCTGGAAAATCATCGCGAAATTTCATGGAACGCTCCTTTTCTCTCATCGATGATGAATCTGAGACTGACGAGTCTCAAAACTCATCGATCACCGAAAGACAAATACAATACCAATCTCTCAACGAATCGGATGGATGGTTCTTTGGTGATGAAGTTGTTGATTGTGAATCTGGGATGGAAAGTCAGCAGGATGGGCTTCTCACAGGCGGATTCAGTCAGGATTTTATTCGAACAAGTCTCAAACGATCGAAAGATGAACTTCGAAGACTCTTGCCAGAAAGAATTGAAGCAGTTGATAGTGCAAGCCCACCTGAACCTCTTATTCCACAAGATCCTCATGAGTTTGTTGAACTACCAGCTCCTCAGAAGATGAAACGTGGTCGTCCAACTTCTCGTCCTGCCCCAAAGCCCCGACGATCATACACCATTCTCACGCCTCGTGAACGCGAATTGGTCCTCGATGAAGTGAAGGAAGGGAAGAAGTACGATTTGATTGTCGAAAAGTGGAACATCTCGAAAGGAACAATCAACAACATCGCATCTGGAAAACCTGCTCCCAAGCCTCGTGGGGGAGCAGTCTATCGAAAAATCACTCCAGAAATTTCACGATCAATGAACGATGCAATTCTTCAAAACCCACTCTTGAAGGGAGAAGAACTCAAAACTCTCGTCGAGGAGAATCATGGAACATCGGTTGCAGTGTCGACAATCAATGCTCACCTAACTTCACCAAAAATGGTGGAACACGGGTGTACAAAGTTCACTGTGAAGAAAGTCGAACTGCTCCAACACGAACGCAATTCGGAGGAAACAAAGGACGCGAGACTCGACTATCTTCAGCGATACGCAACAACATTCTCTCAAGGTGGATTTGCTGTCTACATCGACGAAACTTCCTTCAACAAGACCTGCTTCCAAAATCAAGGTCGTGCTCCAATCGGTCAGCGTTGCCTTCAACGAGTTCGTCGATTGCAAACGGAAAATCTCACTGCAATCACAGCGATCTCTGAAGCGTGGGGTGTTGTTCATGTGACGTGGGTTCAAGGAACTGTGTCTGCTCTTGAATTCCAACATTTCCTCCTCTCACTTTTTGAGTCCCTTCAAAGAAGAACGAATGAAAGCTGCACACTGATTATGGACAATGTTGGCTTGCACAAGACGGATGAGGTGAAAGAGCTCATCAGATCGAAAAATTACACAACTCTGTTCACTCCACCAAATTCATGTGAGTTGAATCCGATCGAGTACGTCTTTGGCATGTGGAAAGGTGGGAGTTCGATTCCTTCTCATGTCAGAACAGAGGATCAACTGCGGATTCATCTTTCGGAATCTCTCAGTGCAATTCCTCATCGGAAGATATCCGCGGCCATCAGATTTGTGTCTCTCAGACTTCATCCAATTGTCGCTCGCCGAGGTGATTTGGCTCTCAATCGAACACAAGAACAGTTCAACCGCGATTCGAACGGCCCACATGCTCCAAGTCCGCAAGCAATCATGCCACCAGACCACGGACCACGAGTGGAAGAACCTGAAGAATAAACTGCTTCATCAATCATTCACCACACAAGAGTGTTTCCCTTCGTTCTGTCAGTCTTTTCTAAAACGAGTGGTCTCAAAAATAAATCCGAAAAAGAGCCGTTCATTTCTGAACAATTACTGTTCATTTCCGAATAATCATTGTTCATTTCAGAAAAATCACTGTTCATTTACGAATAATTCATGTTCATTTCTGAAAAATTAAAATTCATTTCTGAACAATCATGTTCATTTCTGAACAATCAAAACACATTTCTGAACAATTATGTTCATTTCTGAATAATTAAAATACAATTCAGAACTAGTCGAGCTGTATCAGTCATCATGGAACTCGTTCGCTCCCACATGGAACAGACATACATCAAGACGCTCAGCCATCTTGCTAGGAGGAAGGAAGAAGAAAGAAAGCGCACTGTTGGGATCGAAATGGACATGGAATCATTCAACCTCATCACTTCAGTCACCGGAGACTCACTCCACAACACTTCAATCACACTCATCAACAACACTACACACAACAACCCCACACTTCACAAGGCAAACACCACACATCACCTTCAAATCACACCACCTCAACCCATCACCTCACCATCCCCCCACTTCACCTCACACACCGGAGCACCAAACACCCCCACCTCCCCTCCCCGCCACTCCACTCCCCTCACCCATCACAGCAACGCCCAACCCAAGACTAACACAAACCAAACTTCGTCTAGGAAAGGGTATGTTGCTGCAGATGGACGGCGGAGATTCGAAACGCAGAATATAGAAGAAGACGAAGGCAAACAGGACGAAGACGATGCCTATTGCAAGGAAGAGAAGGGCCAGAAGGAAGGAAAGAAGGAAGGACATGATCAAGAGAAGCCCAAAGAAGGAACAACGGAAGACAGAGACAAGGAGGAAGCAGAAGAAGTGGCACAGCGCGAGAGAAACAACCGAGTGCCTGGCCTCGGCACCGGACCGCCAGCAGGAGTCCCTCTCTACCCCCCAAACTCATTCTTTTCCCTTCTCCCATCTCCCCCCAGGCTTTGCGAGCAGAGCGGATCGAGCGAGAAGCACAAAAGCACAATCATCAAGCGCCCACCAGACAATAGAAAGCATAAGTCAGAATAAAACCAATTTCACACTCTTTATTGTTCATCTTAGTTTCCATTCTCATCTCATTTGATCCAGCCCACTTCGAAATGTACCCCATTCCCGGCATCGAGGTTCGTTTTTTCGCCTTTTTGCACCCCTTTTTGCACTCTCCGTGCTCTAACTAACGTTTTCCGAGAAAATGGAGTCTCCACATCATGATCCGACCGAAAAAAGTGTCGATCATGTTGATCGCACCAAAGCCGGTCAATATGGCACTCTCCCTCCTCATGACCACGATCAACCGTGCAAAAATGCCTCGCCTGAGAACTGCACCTCTTCTTTTTCTCATACACTGCCTTCGACACCCCCAACCAACCCCTCCCAACACGATGCTCCAAACTCCTCACACCACCCACCCCTCACCTCACCCTCCCGCATTTCTTCAGTTATATTTTCGCAAGAAGCAGACACCTCCTTCTCTGCACCTATTCCGTCGATACGAACACAGTCCAGACAACTTTCATCTTGTCAATCCAACCATCGTTCATTTACCCCCGCATCGGCCAAACAAGCCGTATCACTCGATTCCTATCCATATTCTCCATCCCACCAACAGCGTCACTATCTTCCCAGATCCCCCTATCCTCGAAACGTCCATTCGAATCGGATCGTTCTCTCCTCCCCAACCCGTCAACAAAACTCGTCCATCCTCCCCTCTGACGATGCGAAACAAGATCCTTGGTGGGGGTCGGGACTGGCTCCTTCCAGTTTCCACCCATCCACCACCCCTCAACTGCCCTCATCCGACCGCCCCCCACGACCACCTAAATACCCCCAACCGCCCCGACAACTCACTCTCCGACAATCCAGCATGGAGAGAGAGGAAGAGGCCTTCGACGAAAGTCACAATGAACCAACCATCAGCGAAGCAACAAAAGAAAGAAAAACGAACAAAAATTCCGAGCGATTCGGACTACAAAAGATGATCGGTTCGATTGGAAACTTCTTCTCGTCCAGAGCAAAGAAAAAAGAAAAATCACAACAGCAACTGGACAATCCTATCGCTCAGCCCAGAGCCGAAAGTGGAAAGAAGGACAAAGAGGCCACTTCAATTCAGGTGGGAAAGGAAGACGGTCTGGAGGAAGGAGAAACAGTAGAGGAGGAAGGAGAGACAGGAAACTTTCAAAATAGAACAGAGGAAGAGGAGAACACCAACCATTCTCCTAGCCAACCAAACTCTTCATTTGAATCCTCGCAATCGCCCCCATCCTCCCCAATTCAGCTGAAAAGAACGCTTCGTCAACGGGACCCGGTGACAAAGCAAGCAATCACCGGGAACCGCCTCAAATCGAACTTTTCACACCCACTCAACTCAACATCCTCCCAAACTCCCAAAGAAAGACAGAAACAATCCCCAAAACTCCCAAACCGTCGCCGTCCCCCAAAACGAGTCGGAAAATCACCAGTTCCGATCCATCAACCTCCTCTCACTCCAATCAGTCCATTACCTCTCGTATACGACTCAGACATCGCAAACCAATTCCTAATGAGCTTAAAGAGTGAGACAGGGAGGGAGAGACAGAAACAGAAAAGAAGGAAGGGCAGAAAGAAACCTCAACTCGACAGCGAATCAAACGATACCTCCGACTCAGAAAATCAGTCCCTTGGGTCCATTAGGAGTAGAAAGAGAGATTGTCCCACGCCGGCCTCTTCCTCTTCACAGGAAGAATCCACAACCTCGGCATCCAACCAAACACTCTCTCAACAGCCAAACAGCACCAATTACCAATCAAATGACAATACATCTGCAAAAACTGGAACAGTAGTCATTACAACTCAAAAAGTGACCGAAGGAGGAACGGAAACGGAGGAACAGAAGAAAATCGAGAAGAGACAAAGACAAGTCGAACAACTCAAGAATCATATCCTCAGAAGAGTCAAAGCAACACCAATAGCTGAAAGCTCAACGCAAACCGAAGCAACGAACCCACAACAACTCAAAAAGACAGGAAACGTCCAGATGACAATGGACAGCTTCTTTGAGGTCCAAAAGCGAACAAGCCCTCCTCTAGAGCAAACCGAACCACCCCTTCCACCACACATCGTCAACCAACTCTATCAACCAACGTTCATCACAAACAACATCGACTTCACCAACTCCTTCAACTCCACCACCAACATATTCACAGTGTCGCAACCGACGATGAACATGTTCTTCGAAACGGAAGAGGAGGGAATGGCGAAAGATGAATGGGAAATAGAATGGCTCGGAGGGGACATCGACTCAAACGGAATCCAAGAAGATGAACAAGCCAAACAATACCAATACGAGAACGACTTCATCAGAAAGAGGGACATCGCACTCAATTGGGAATGGCAACATGGGAATTCGCCTGAGATGGGATTTACAACAGAACACTTTGGGAAAACGGAGAATGAAACTGAAATGAGCGGGAAAAGGGAATGTGGGACAGATACGATGGTGAAAGTGGAGAGCGGGCTGGATATGATTGGGAAAGTGGAGAGCGAGTCAGTTGCGATTAGGAAAGTAGAGAGCAGGACAGATTCGATTGGGACAGTGGAGAGCGGGTCAGAAATGATGAAGAAAGTGGAGAGCGAGTCAGATACAACGGGAAAAGTGGAGAGCGGGTCAGATGGGATTGGGAAAGCGAAGAGCGAGTCAGTTGCGATTGGGAAAGTGGAGAGCGGGTCGGAGACATTGCGGAAAGTGGAGAGCGGGTCAGATACAACGGGGAAAGTGGAGAGCGGATCAGCTGCGATTGGGAAAACTGAGAACGGGTCAGTTGCGATTGGGAAAGTGGAGAGCGGGTCAGATACAACGGGGAAAGTGGAGAGCGGATCAGATACAACGGGGAAAGTGGAGAGCGGATCAGCTGCGATTGGGAAAACTGAGAACGGGTCAGTTGCGATTGGGAAAGTGGAGAGCGGGTCAGATACAACGGGGAAAGTGGAGAGCGGATCAGCTGCGATTGGGAAAACTGAGAACGGGTCAGTTGCGATTGGGAAAGTGGAGAGCGGGTCAGATGGGATTGGGAAAGTGGAGAGCGGGTCAGATACAACGGGGAAAGTGGAGAGCAGGTCAGTGACAAGGGGGAAAGTAGAAAACGGAACCAGATCGATTGAACGAATGGAAGGTGAACGGGACAAGCTCACGAGTGTGAAGATGAATTTGAACGAACCAATCAAAAGGAAAGAAAACAGAACTACACCTCTGACATTCCAGGGGCAATCCGAAACAAAGATACAAGCCGACACGGATGACTGGCTTTCAAAACTCGAAAGGGCCGCAGCGGAGGACACACTCCCCATCACCCAAGCCCGGAAAGACAAACACCCCCAACAAAAAGGAGTTGAAAAGAATCTGGACAGTTCTTTCCAGGAACAGCTGGAGGAGTTGGTGAACCGAAGGAAGGAGGTGGAGAACATGTGGATGAGTCGGAAACTCAGTGTGAAGCAGGTAGAAGATAGAAAGGGTCTGATGACAGTCAATCGAACAGAGATTGCAGGGAATGTGAAGAGCGGTGAGGAAGCGAATCAAAGAGAGGATGAGAAGCTTCTAAGCTGGGTGAAGATGCTCATAGAGACAATGAAGATCTGGAACAGCATCAACTTCAAGAAGCTGATGGGAAACCTTGAGTTGAAGGAGGGCCAAACTTTTTGGAGGACAAAGAGATGGGGAGAAGACAAAGTGATGAAAGTTGAATCGCTTGCAACCGCGACGATCCGAAAGCTCCTGCCAATCCTTGGCATCGCTCCAAACACATCCCTCCCTAATTACATCCTCCATCTCCCATTGAACGAACTCTCTCGCGAACACATTGAACTCATCAACACCCACACAACGACTAGCACAGAATACACATTCGTGATTGCGAAAGCATGGAACCGAATCAAAGCGCCAGAAAAGAAGATTGGACAGCCTGTCACGCTGAGAGAGAAAGAGTTCGCTCACTCCAAGGCACTTCAGTCACTCGATCCGTCCGAAGGACACAGCCTCCCCAACACAGTCCAAATCCCAATCCCGACATTCAAGCAACCACAAGAAGCCTCACATCTCCGCCCAGCAGACCTCCCACCATTCAACCCAACGAATGGCTACACAAGTTGGAGTGAAGACCTAACGACACAGCATCTTCACGGAGGTAGGACACTCCTTGCCCACCTCCTCTCCAAAGCAAACGATCGCCTCGCAGACACAAACTGGTCGCGAGAGGAGATAGATGAGCTGATGTGGAAGCTGTCGTCGATCCCGTCAGAGCTGAAAGCCAGAACGCACAAACCAAAGAGGAAGACCGTAGAGAGGACAGTGAGGCTGAGCCAAGAAGAGACATTGAACCGAGCAGTGAAGAAGTGGGAGAACTTGGTGGCAAGAGGGAAGACGAGCTCCATCACGAAAGAGATCGAGGACATGAATGCCGGTCGCACACAGTCACTCTCCTTCGACGAAGTGAAGCAAAGAATCACAGCCCTCCACAACGATGAGGACAGGAAGGCCCTCTATCTCAGTGTCAACAGGAGGACAAGGGAACAAGTGCGCAGTGGAGAGAAACTGGAGATCAGGAACGCGACCAATGGTCTCAACTCGAACTCCACACCCTCGCTCGACGGCCTCACAGCTGAGTTCGTCAAGAGATGCTGCCGAAACGACAAGATCGTGGAGGACCAATTGGGCAATCTCATCTCTCTCTGCCTCGAAAGGAACTATCTCCCTCAAGCGTGGTGCGTGTGCAGGATGGTCGGGATCCCGAAAACAGATGGGAAGATCAGACCGATCGCTGTCCAACACACCTTGCGGAAACTTATGGCTCGCCTACTCCTCGAACGGAACAAGGGTTGGTTGCAGAGGCACACCTCCCCAAGACAAGTCGGGGTGGGTGTGAGGAACGGCAGGAGCGTGGTTGTTGATGCGGTGGAGCATGCCATCGACGAGGCAATCCAACAGAGAACCACACAGTTCATCGTCATGCTTGACATGTCCAATGCCTTTCAGAATGTCCGAAGACAACAACTCCTCAACAAGCTGGCAGACATCGAGGACTACGACGCTGAACTCTTGCACTTCATCAGAAATTCCTTCGAGCAAGAGACCCTCATCCTCAGTCGAGGCGAGGAGACAGCAGCGATCCCAAACAGCCGCGGTGTCCAGCAGGGATGTCCACTATCTCCATCCCTCTTTGCCTTCTACATCACTGAACCAATGAGGCAAGCTGAAGCTGGCGGAGCAACGGCATGGGGTTACCTCGACGACCTTGTCCTCATGGCGAACTCGGAAGCCCAACTCAACCGCAGCCTGACCAAGCTCTCAACATCCCTCACTGCACACGGCCTCACCCTCAATCCAACGAAGACGGTCATCATGTCAGTCGTCGATGGCGTCCCCTCAACCAAACCGATCAACGTGCTCGGTCACTCGGTCACTCCTCGAACATCGGCCAAGCTTCTTGGTACGATCGTGACCAACGACCAGCAAACCAGAGACAACTTCTTCATGGAGCGAGTGGAGAGAATCAAGTCGACGCTTCCCAAGGTCTCCCTCCTCAGTCACCAAGCACACTTGCATCTCCTCCGTCAATCCATCTCCTCCAAACCCCTTCACATCCTCGCCACCACCTTCATCTCAGAGGAAGCCCTCATCTCCGCAGACACCACCATCACCTCCCACCTCTCAAATCTCTTCAACATCCCTGATTCCCAACAGTTCCTCATCCACCTCCCAATCAAAGAAGGAGGACTCGGCATCCCCTCATTCGTTCAGACAGCCCTTCCATCACTCATCTGTTCACACGCATCGCTCCACCCAGAGATGTGGGAAGCCGATCACATCCAGAGAGCGAAGGTCGACCTCGAGTCAAGGGACACACAGCCATCCTTCTCGACTTCGAAACCAGTAATGAGGATGATCACACACTTGACGAAGGAAGAGTACGATGCAGCGAGACAGGGTCAGAAGCAGTTGAGAGAGCTCATGACGAAGGAGGAAACAGCAGCGAAGCTGTCATTGCTGTCCGTCCACCAACAGAACAAGCACAATGTGATCAAGTCAGCTGAGAATCAGAAGTGGCGGTCCACACTTCCAGTAGACAGGTACCACAAGATAAACAACAACGTCTTCAGGTGCGCGCTGGACAATCTCTTTCTGAAACCTCCCCTCTCCTTCTCGGAGGCCACCCGTTTCAACATGGACTCCAACCCACACACACACGCACCCACCCAACTCCGTTGTCCTGCATGCCAGTGTGAAATGCTGGAAGACCACGCCGGCTGCTGCAAGCGAACCAGCAGTGAGAGACTCGCAAGGCATCACGCCATCAAGTTCCTGCTTGCGCAGACACTCAAGGAGATCCCGTCAATCACTGTGAGAACCGAGACCAAGATGGGAAGAGACGATGAAGATGCAAATGAAGAAGCAAACACAATAGCCGATCTTCAACTCAGAGTCACCACTGGCTACACCAAACACCGCTTCGTCCGAGACATCCTCGGAATCAAAGACGATGGCCAAAGGATCCTTGAGTTCGGACTTGATCTCGTGATACCACAAGACTTCACAAGCAGATCACACACGCAGAGAGGGATGATGGACCCGAAAGGCAGAGTCAAGGAAGCAGAGAGGAAGAAGGAAAGGAAGTACAGCAGAGCGGGCCAAAGCCACACAGTCATCGGCATTGGCTTGAGCGACCACGGCCACTCAGGCCCCAACGCCTCACTCTTCTTCGACTTCATCAAACAGCTTGCTATCGAAAGGAAGATACCCAACCCACTCCCCATCTTCTTCACCCAAGTATCAGTCATCATGGAACTCGTTCGCTCCCACATGGAACAGACATACATCAAGACGCTCAGCCATCTTGCTAGGAGGAAGGAAGAAGAAAGAAAGCGCACTGTTGGGATCGAAATGGACATGGAATCATTCAACCTCATCACTTCAGTCACCGGAGACTCACTCCACAACACTTCAATCACACTCATCAACAACACTACACACAACAACCCCACACTTCACAAGGCAAACACCACACATCACCTTCAAATCACACCACCTCAACCCATCACCTCACCATCCCCCACTTCACCTCACACACCGGAGCACCAAACACCCCCACCTCCTCCCCTGCCACTCCACTCCCCTCACCCATCACAGCAACGCCCAACCCAAGACTAACACAAACCAAACTTCGTCTAGGAAAGGGTATGTTGCTGCAGATGGACGGCGGAGATTCGAAACGCAGAATATAGAAGAAGACGAAGGCAAACAGGACGAAGACGATGCCTATTGCAAGGAAGAGAAGGGCCAGAAGGAAGGAAAGAAGGAAGGACATGATCAAGAGAAGCCCAAAGAAGGAACAACGGAAGACAGAGACAAGGAGGAAGCAGAAGAAGTGGCACAGCGCGAGAGAAACAACCGAGTGCCTGGCCTCGGCACCGGACCGCCAGCAGGAGTCCCTCTCTACCCCAAACTCATTTCTTTTCCCTTCTCCCATCTCCCCAGGCTTTATGAGCAGAGCGGATCGAGCGAGAAGCACAAAAGCACAATCATCAAGCGCCCACCAGACAATAGAAAGCATAAGGATGAATGAAAACCAATTTCACAGTCTTTATTGTTCATCTTAGTTTGAATTCTCATCTCATTTGATCCAGCCCACTTCGAAATGTACCCCATTGAGGCATCGAAAGGTTCGTTTTTGCCTTTTGAACCTTTTGCACTCTCCGTGAAGAGCTCTAACTAACGTTTTGAGAAAATGGAGTCTCACATCAAGATCTGACCGAAAAATGAAGATCAATGTGATCGTCAAAAGCTGATGGAACCCGGTTGAAGGAGGAAACCGTGCACAACCGAGAGAAGACTCTGATGAAAGTTGAATCGCTCAACCAACGATCCCAAGCCTCCATCTGGCAAACTCGCTCCAAACACCCCTCATCTCACCCATCCTCGACTGCATTCAACATTCCGACAAATTGAACTCATCAAACCCACACAACGATTGACAGTTCACATTCGTGATTGCTCCAGCATCTTCAAAATCAAAAAGCCAACATGTTCAACTCACTCGAAGACAAATCGTCACAAGCACTTCAGTCACATTTCCGAACAGGGAATTCCAACCCGTCAATGAAGATCACAAGTTGAGAGAGAGACCCAACGAAGGCACACAACGGAGGAACACACAGCATCAGGAGGTCAAATCCCCCCTCCGACCGATCGCCGCAGACAAAAACTGGTCGCCGACAATAGATGACTGATGTGGAATGGTCGAAGTCAGAGCTGAAAGCCAGAACGCAACCAAAGAGGAAGACCTAGAGAGCAGTGAGGCAAGCAAGAAGAGACATTGAAGGAAGTGGAGATTGGTGGAAGAGGATCGAGCATCACGAAGTGGAGAGCTGTCGCACACAGTCGACTCTGGACGAAGTGAAGCAAAGAATCACAGCCCTCCACAACGATGAGGACAGGAAGGCCCTCTATCTCAGTGTCAAAGGAGGACAACAGAACAACTCAGTGAAGAAACTGAACGCGCCACCAACTCGAACTCCACACCCTCAATCTCAACTCGAACTCCCAGATCTTCGGAAACCCTGAGTTCGTGCTGCCGACCGACAAGATCGTGGAGGACTTCTCTGCTCGAAAGGAACTATCTCCCTCAAGCGTGGTGCGTGTGCAGGATGGTCGGGATCCCGAAAACAGATGGGAAGATCAGACCGATCGCTGTCCAACACACCTTGCGGAAACTTATGGCTCGCCTACTCCTCGAACGGAACAAGGGTTGGTTGCAGAGGCACACCTCCCAAGACAAGTCGGGGTGGGTGTGAGGAACGGCAGGAGCGTGGTTGTTGATGCGGTGGAGCATGCCATCGACGAGGCAATCCAACAGAGAACCACACAGTTCATCGTCATGCTTGACATGTCCAATGCCTTTCAGAATGTCCGAAGACAACAACTCTCAACAAGCTGGCAGACATCGAGGACTACGACGCTGAACTCTTGCACTTCATCAGAAATTCCTTCGAGCAAGAGACCCTCATCCTCAGTCGAGGCGAGGAGACAGCAGCGATCCCAAACAGCCGCAGTGTCCGGCAGGGATGTCCACTATCTCCATCCCTCTTTGCCTTCTACATCACTGAACCAATGAGGCAAGCTGAAGCTGGCGGAGCAACGGCATGGGGTTACCTCGACGACCTTGTCCTCATGGCGAACTCGGAAGCCCAACTCAACCGCAGCCTGACCAAGCTCTCAACATCCCTCACTGCACACGGCCTCACCCTCAATCCAACGAAGACGGTCATCATGTCAGTCGTCGATGGCGTCCCCTCAACCAAACCGATCAACGTGCTCGGTCACTCGGTCACTCCTCGAACATCGGCCAAGCTTCTTGGTACGATCGTGACCAACGACCAGCAAACCAGAGACAACTTCTTCATGGAGCGAGTGGAGAGAATCAAGTCGACGCTTCCCAAGGTCTCCCTCCTCAGTCACCAAGCACACTTGCATCTCCTCCGTCAATCCATCTCCTCGAAACCCCTTCACATCCTCGCCACCACCTTCATCTCAGAGGAAGCCCTCATCTCCGCAGACACCACCATCACCTCCCACCTCTCAAATCTCTTCAACATCCCTGATTCCCAACAGTTCCTCATCCACCTCCCAATCAAAGAAGGAGGACTCGGCATCCCCTCATTCGTTCAGACAGCCCTTCCATCACTCATCTGTTCACACGCATCGCTCCACCCAGAGATGTGGGAAGCCGATCACATCCAGAGAGCGAAGGTCGACCTCGAGTCAAGGGACACACAGCCATCCTTCTCGACTTCGAAACCAGTAATGAGGATGATCACACACTTGACGAAGGAAGAGTACGATGCAGCGAGACAGGGTCAGAAGCAGTTGAGAGAGCTCATGACGAAGGAGGAAACAGCAGCGAAGCTGTCATTGCTGTCCGTCCACCAACAGAACAAGCACAATGTGATCAAGTCAGCTGAGAATCAGAAGTGGCGGTCCACACTTCCAGTAGACAGGTACCACAAGATAAACAACAACGTCTTCAGGTGCGCGCTGGACAATCTCTTTCTGAAACCTCCCCTCTCCTTCTCGGAGGCCACCCGTTTCAACATGGACTCCAACCCACACACACACGCACCCACCCAACTCCGTTGTCCTGCATGCCAGTGTGAAATGCTGGAAGACCACGCCGGCTGCTGCAAGCGAACCAGCAGTGAGAGACTCGCAAGGCATCACGCCATCAAGTTCCTGCTTGCGCAGACACTCAAGGAGATCCCGTCAATCACTGTGAGAACCGAGACCAAGATGGGAAGAGACGATGAAGATGCAAATGAAGAAGCAAACACAATAGCCGATCTTTTACCCTGAGCAAACGTGCAAACACACCCTGAACAGTGTGTGCTGGAGCAAAAAGTTCGTCAGCACAACTTGCACACTTGGTAAACCAAACGATCGGTGGGATGGATCACCAGAATAACACTTCTCGTGGTAAACAGCCTCCTTCTTGGAGTGTATTTCCTTTTGAATCAGACTATAATGAGGAATTCAGAGTCCAGTCTGATCAATAGTCAAGGCTTTACACAAAATATTGAAAGATGAGTTCGTTTTTCCAATATTCCTTCGTTTCGGCGAGAAAGGTGATGATTAGCCAACAATTCGACATTATTTTAATGTAATTTCGTCCAAATTGATCAAATAATATTTGTTTCAATCGATTTTCCACCATTATTCATGGATTCGATCATCCTCCAGATTCTGTGCTGATATTCAGAAATGATGGGCCCAAAGTGCACAAGATCGAACAACATGCACAAACCACCACAAACACCACATCCAACACAATGACTTCTGAAGCGATCAATCGAAAGATCGTGTGTTTTCTCGACTCTCTTTCATCTTTCTTCATGTTGTTATGCTCTATATCTCATATCACCCTCTCAGATTGGGGCCAAAACAGAGAACATTATTGTGCAGGATTGGTATGTCCCGCTTTCGTTCACCTCTCTTTTTGACTTTACACTTCTTTCGAACATAATTACAGATGGATTGAAGATGGAATGAGATGGATCCAACTGCCCGTCTCGTTCGGTCAATAAAATGCTGAAATGCTCGCACTGTATGTCGCCCTCTCTTTTACCTCTCTCTTTATTGTTTTTTCTAAGTTGGGACTTAATTGTTGATAGATTGACAATGAAAAGTGAATGATCAAACTGGCCGTCTCCTTCGGGCAAGGAAATGCAGAAGAGCACACACTGTAAGCTTCCCTCTCTGTTGACCTCTCCATTTATTGTTTCTTCTCTTTTTAAGACCTAATCACCAATCGATACGGTGTGAAAGGACTCTGATCAAACCTTTTGTCCTGATCGGACAGTGAATTGCATTATTACGCACACCGTGTGTTCTTCTCTTTATTTGCCTCAATTTTTATTGTTTTTCTTCTTTTAAGACTTACTGAGCAATAGGTACCTTTTGAAATGACTCTGATCAAACGGGCTGTCATAATCAGACGATGCGATGCCGAAGAGCACCAACTGTATGTTCATCCCTTTGTTTCCTCTCATTTATCTTCTTGACTTATCATTCTCTCTCTCCTTGTCATTCCCTCATCTCTTTCTCTCGTCTTCGTTTTTCTCGTGATGTTGGTTCTTTTGCACAGTCTCTACTGTCCCAGAAGCAAAACTGTCTATTTGGGAATGGAAACGTGATGATGAACATCAGCTCGGCGCTTCGTCTCTCGACAATGAGTACCGACAACACATAATCTCTTCTCTCCGTTTTACTGTTGATTTACAAGTCGAACTTCCAACTTCTGCACCATCCCAACGAGATTCGGCATTTCTGACAAACCACAAGACTCAGATCCATTCGACGTCGCCGGCCAACCTCCAATGTGATTTGATGTGCCGTTCGATCCAGGCGTATCGCATCCTGTCTTCACCATTATCACTCCCCAAGTATTCTTATTGACTTTTGAGAAGGAAGAATATCCGAGTCTCAGACCTTCCACGCTTCAGTGTCTCCCAACTCTTTCGCTGAAATCACATGTCATTCCTGACTCCTCCATCCGCAAGATATGAATGTTGGAAACATCGACGAACACATCCTCCATTGTAATCATCCATTTCTCATGATAGATCCAACTATCTCGACTTTACAGGAAGTTCGGAGACTCACCAACCAAGACCAAGTCACTGCTCTGATTGTCACTCAATACGAACGAACCGTGGATGCAAGAAGTGATCATTCATGCTCATGAAGCTTCAATCCATGAATGTCATTTTCAAAGTCTAAATAGAGGAGCAGGCACTCCCAACCGAACGGGGCTCAACTTCAGCACAAAACATGACCACATCGAAGCAACTGGCATCACATCGATGGACTGGGATATCAGAATGACAATGCTGCTCGTAAATACGACATCAGGATCCATAAACTTTGATCACATCGAAATGGGGAAACGGAGTCCAGAAAAGCACTAAGAAGCTCCCATCGTAGCCTTCGACAACAACGACAGCATATACGAGAATTATGCTGAGTATCCGACAGATATCAGGTTCAATCAGGACAGCATCCGATCCTCAACGCGATCCCGCAAAATTCAGAAGCCGACGTCAACATCGATGCGCTTCCATCACCAGCCTCCTCATCACCAGCTCCCAATCCAGCTCATTGGCGAACGTGTCTGCCTCAGGCTTCCTGGACGAGGAGGGCAACGTTGTAATCCAGCCCTTCCACCAGGCTTCGATCCAACTCTGATTCAAGAACCAGAACGAGCTGATCATAGCTGCAGTGGTTACGAGGATGACCGAGAATACCATTCAACTGACGCAGGGCAGAATCCATCGCAGACACGATGGTCGGAATTAGGATGTGACGTTCTTGCTGTTGAGACTTGTCGACATACTGTCTGCTCCTCGCTCGTCAAGCTTCCAGACCGTCTCTCCACAGATGTAACATTCGCGTGCTCACACTCGACACGGAGGGCATTAATCTGCTGTTCACGGTCATCGCTGTTTTCAACCACGCCGAGGTTACCCCAGTCGCACTGAGCAACATCAAAAGCTGATCACGCCGGTCTTCACGCGGCACCTCTCTCACTTCGCAGCACCAGCCTCGCACACCGACCTTGTCATTCATCACCGCTCCTTCCGTCCTCGCTGCTGACTCGAAGCGCTCTTCTGTGTAATTCCGTTCTCCCTTTCCATCTGCCTCGCTGAGCAATCCCGAGTCCAGCCCCTTTCTTTTGTGTCATGCGACGAATCCACACACGACGGACAGATCTCTCCAAATCGACTCCATCTCGTCGATGAGGAAGTGCCCCCTCCGACGCCCTGTCTGTTCTCATCACGACCCCAAGGCCAAGTCTCGCAGGCAGGGCGAGCGCGGCTTTCGTCTACCAACGCCGTCTCACCACGTGACGCCTTCGCCAGTTCGAACTCTTCATGAAAAACATGAAAATAGTGTTGAATGGATGATGTACTTTCTATATGTGTTTCAATTCTGTCTTATTTTATCGTCGTTTCTTCGATAATCGCAATAATACACCTGTCTTTCACTTCCTGACATAACGGCAGTAAACAATGGGTTGATCATCTCTGACAGTGATCCTTTTGTCAGAGAATGTTCTAGGCAATAAATTGATCTTATTACAACATTTTAATGCATTTAAATGCGAAATGGAATATAGTTATGCTGTGTTCATGTGATGCACAGTGTGTGTGCTCAAATTTTCGAAATGTGCGCAAATGCTCAGGGTAACCGATCTTCAACTCAGAGTCACCACTGGCTACACCAAACACCGCTTCGTCCGAGACATCCTCGGAATCAAAGACGATGGCCAAAGGATCCTTGAGTTCGGACTTGATCTCGTGATACCACAAGACTTCACAAGCAGATCACACACGCAGAGAGGGATGATGGACCCGAAAGGCAGAGTCAAGGAAGCAGAGAGGAAGAAGGAAAGGAAGTACAGCAGAGCGGGCCAAAGCCACACAGTCATCGGCATTGGCTTGAGCGACCACGGCCACTCAGGCCCCAACGCCTCACTCTTCTTCGACTTCATCAAACAGCTTGCTATCGAAAGGAAGATACCCAACCCACTCCCCATCTTCTTCACCCAAGTATCAGTCATCATGGAACTCGTTCGCTCCCACATGGAACAGACATACATCAAGACGCTCAGCCATCTTGCTAGGAGGAAGGAAGAAGAAAGAAAGCGCACTGTTGGGATCGAAATGGACATGGAATCATTCAACCTCATCACTTCAGTCACCGGAGACTCACTCCACAACACTTCAATCACACTCATCAACAACACTACACACAACAACCCCACACTTCACAAGGCAAACACCACACATCACCTTCAAATCACACCACCTCAACCCATCACCTCACCATCCCCCCACTTCACCTCACACACCGGAGCACCAAACACCCCCACCTCCCCTCCCCACCACTCCACTCCCCTCACCCATCACAGCAACGCCCAACCCAAGACTAACACAAACCAAACTTCGTCTAGGAAAGGGTATGTTGCTGCAGATGGACGGCGGAGATTCGAAACGCAGAATATAGAAGAAGACGAAGGCAAACAGGACGAAGACGATGCCTATTGCAAGGAAGAGAAGGGCCAGAAGGAAGGAAAGAAGGAAGGACATGATCAAGAGAAGCCCAAAGAAGGAACAACGGAAGACAGAGACAAGGAGGAAGCAGAAGAAGTGGCACAGCGCGAGAGAAACAACCGAGTGCCTGGCCTCGGCACCGGACCGCCAGCAGGAGTCCCTCTCTACCCCCCAAACTCATTCTTTTCCCTTCTCCCATCTCCCCCCAGGCTTTGCGAGCAGAGCGGATCGAGCGAGAAGCACAAAAGCACAATCATCAAGCGCCCACCAGACAATAGAAAGCATAAGTCAGAATAAAACCAATTTCACACTCTTTATTGTTCATCTTAGTTTCCATTCTCATCTCATTTGATCCAGCCCACTTCGAAATGTACCCCATTCCCGGCATCGAGGTTCGTTTTTTCGCCTTTTTGCACCCCTTTTTGCACTCTCCGTGCTCTAACTAACGTTTTCCGAGAAAATGGAGTCTCCACATCATGATCCGACCGAAAAAAGTGTCGATCATGTTGATCGCACCAAAGCCGGTCAATATGGCACTCTCCCTCCTCATGACCACGATCAACCGTGCAAAAATGCCTCGCCTGAGAACTGCACCTCTTCTTTTTCTCATACACTGCCTTCGACACCCCCAACCAACCCCTCCCAACACGATGCTCCAAACTCCTCACACCACCCACCCCTCACCTCACCCTCCCGCATTTCTTCAGTTATATTTTCGCAAGAAGCAGACACCTCCTTCTCTGCACCTATTCCGTCGATACGAACACAGTCCAGACAACTTTCATCTTGTCAATCCAACCATCGTTCATTTACCCCCGCATCGGCCAAACAAGCCGTATCACTCGATTCCTATCCATATTCTCCATCCCACCAACAGCGTCACTATCTTCCCAGATCCCCCTATCCTCGAAACGTCCATTCGAATCGGATCGTTCTCTCCTCCCCAACCCGTCAACAAAACTCGTCCATCCTCCCCTCTGACGATGCGAAACAAGATCCTTGGTGGGGGTCGGGACTGGCTCCTTCCAGTTTCCACCCATCCACCACCCCTCAACTGCCCTCATCCGACCGCCCCCCACGACCACCTAAATACCCCCAACCGCCCCGACAACTCACTCTCCGACAATCCAGCATGGAGAGAGAGGAAGAGGCCTTCGACGAAAGTCACAATGAACCAACCATCAGCGAAGCAACAAAAGAAAGAAAAACGAACAAAAATTCCGAGCGATTCGGACTACAAAAGATGATCGGTTCGATTGGAAACTTCTTCTCGTCCAGAGCAAAGAAAAAAAGAAAAATCACAACAGCAACTGGACAATCCTATCGCTCAGCCCAGAGCCGAAAGTGGAAAGAAGGACAAAGAGGCCACTTCAATTCAGGTGGGAAAGGAAGACGGTCTGGAGGAAGGAGAAACAGTAGAGGAGGAAGGAGAGACAGGAAACTTTCAAAATAGAACAGAGGAAGAGGAGAACACCAACCATTCTCCTAGCCAACCAAACTCTTCATTTGAATCCTCGCAATCGCCCCCATCCTCCCCAATTCAGCTGAAAAGAACGCTTCGTCAACGGGACCCGGTGACAAAGCAAGCAATCACCGGGAACCGCCTCAAATCGAACTTTTCACACCCACTCAACTCAACATCCTCCCAAACTCCCAAAGAAAGACAGAAACAATCCCCAAAACTCCCAAACCGTCGCCGTCCCCCAAAACGAGTCGGAAAATCACCAGTTCCGATCCATCAACCTCCTCTCACTCCAATCAGTCCATTACCTCTCGTATACGACTCAGACATCGCAAACCAATTCCTAATGAGCTTAAAGAGTGAGACAGGGAGGGAGAGACAGAAACAGAAAAGAAGGAAGGGCAGAAAGAAACCTCAACTCGACAGCGAATCAAACGATACCTCCGACTCAGAAAATCAGTCCCTTGGGTCCATTAGGAGTAGAAAGAGAGATTGTCCCACGCCGGCCTCTTCCTCTTCACAGGAAGAATCCACAACCTCGGCATCCAACCAAACACTCTCTCAACAGCCAAACAGCACCAATTACCAATCAAATGACAATACATCTGCAAAAACTGGAACAGTAGTCATTACAACTCAAAAAGTGACCGAAGGAGGAACGGAAACGGAGGAACAGAAGAAAATCGAGAAGAGACAAAGACAAGTCGAACAACTCAAGAATCATATCCTCAGAAGAGTCAAAGCAACACCAATAGCTGAAAGCTCAACGCAAACCGAAGCAACGAACCCACAACAACTCAAAAAGACAGGAAACGTCCAGATGACAATGGACAGCTTCTTTGAGGTCCAAAAGCGAACAAGCCCTCCTCTAGAGCAAACCGAACCACCCCTTCCACCACACATCGTCAACCAACTCTATCAACCAACGTTCATCACAAACAACATCGACTTCACCAACTCCTTCAACTCCACCACCAACATATTCACAGTGTCGCAACCGACGATGAACATGTTCTTCGAAACGGAAGAGGAGGGAATGGCGAAAGATGAATGGGAAATAGAATGGCTCGGAGGGGACATCGACTCAAACGGAATCCAAGAAGATGAACAAGCCAAACAATACCAATACGAGAACGACTTCATCAGAAAGAGGGACATCGCACTCAATTGGGAATGGCAACATGGGAATTCGCCTGAGATGGGATTTACAACAGAACACTTTGGGAAAACGGAGAATGAAACTGAAATGAGCGGGAAAAGGGAATGTGGGACAGATACGATGGTGAAAGTGGAGAGCGGGCTGGATATGATTGGGAAAGTGGAGAGCGAGTCAGTTGCGATTAGGAAAGTAGAGAGCAGGACAGATTCGATTGGGACAGTGGAGAGCGGGTCAGAAATGATGAAGAAAGTGGAGAGCGAGTCAGATACAACGGGAAAAGTGGAGAGCGGGTCAGTGACAAGGGGGAAAGTAGAAAACGGAACCAGATCGATTGAACGAATGGAAGGTGAACGGGACAAGCTCACGAGTGTGAAGATGAATTTGAACGAACCAATCAAAAGGAAAGAAAACAGAACTACACCTCTGACATTCCAGGGGCAATCCGAAACAAAGATACAAGCCGACACGGATGACTGGCTTTCAAAACTCGAAAGGGCCGCAGCGGAGGACACACTCCCCATCACCCAAGCCCGGAAAGACAAACACCCCCAACAAAAAGGAGTTGAAAAGAATCTGGACAGTTCTTTCCAGGAACAGCTGGAGGAGTTGGTGAACCGAAGGAAGGAGGTGGAGAACATGTGGATGAGTCGGAAACTCAGTGTGAAGCAGGTAGAAGATAGAAAGGGTCTGATGACAGTCAATCGAACAGAGATTGCAGGGAATGTGAAGAGCGGTGAGGAAGCGAATCAAAGAGAGGATGAGAAGCTTCTAAGCTGGGTGAAGATGCTCATAGAGACAATGAAGATCTGGAACAGCATCAACTTCAAGAAGCTGATGGGAAACCTTGAGTTGAAGGAGGGCCAAACTTTTTGGAGGACAAAGAGATGGGGAGAAGACAAAGTGATGAAAGTTGAATCGCTTGCAACCGCGACGATCCGAAAGCTCCTGCCAATCCTTGGCATCGCTCCAAACACATCCCTCCCTAATTACATCCTCCATCTCCCATTGAACGAACTCTCTCGCGAACACATTGAACTCATCAACACCCACACAACGACTAGCACAGAATACACATTCGTGATTGCGAAAGCATGGAACCGAATCAAAGCGCCAGAAAAGAAGATTGGACAGCCTGTCACGCTGAGAGAGAAAGAGTTCGCTCACTCCAAGGCACTTCAGTCACTCGATCCGTCCGAAGGACACAGCCTCCCCCAACACAGTCCAAATCCCAATCCCGACATTCAAGCAACCACAAGAAGCCTCACATCTCCGCCCAGCAGACCTCCCACCATTCAACCCAACGAATGGCTACACAAGTTGGAGTGAAGACCTAACGACACAGCATCTTCACGGAGGTAGGACACTCCTTGCCCACCTCCTCTCCAAAGCAAACGATCGCCTCGCAGACACAAACTGGTCGCGAGAGGAGATAGATGAGCTGATGTGGAAGCTGTCGTCGATCCCGTCAGAGCTGAAAGCCAGAACGCACAAACCAAAGAGGAAGACCGTAGAGAGGACAGTGAGGCTGAGCCAAGAAGAGACATTGAACCGAGCAGTGAAGAAGTGGGAGAACTTGGTGGCAAGAGGGAAGACGAGCTCCATCACGAAAGAGATCGAGGACATGAATGCCGGTCGCACACAGTCACTCTCCTTCGACGAAGTGAAGCAAAGAATCACAGCCCTCCACAACGATGAGGACAGGAAGGCCCTCTATCTCAGTGTCAACAGGAGGACAAGGGAACAAGTGCGCAGTGGAGAGAAACTGGAGATCAGGAACGCGACCAATGGTCTCAACTCGAACTCCACACCCTCGCTCGACGGCCTCACAGCTGAGTTCGTCAAGAGATGCTGCCGAAACGACAAGATCGTGGAGGACCAATTGGGCAATCTCATCTCTCTGCCTCGAAAGGAACTATCTCCCTCAAGCGTGGTGCGTGTGCAGGATGGTCGGGATCCCGAAAACAGATGGGAAGATCAGACCGATCGCTGTCCAACACACCTTGCGGAAACTTATGGCTCGCCTACTCCTCGAACGGAACAAGGGTTGGTTGCAGAGGCACACCTCCCCAAGACAAGTCGGGGTGGGTGTGAGGAACGGCAGGAGCGTGGTTGTTGATGCGGTGGAGCATGCCATCGACGAGGCAATCCAACAGAGAACCACACAGTTCATCGTCATGCTTGACATGTCCAATGCCTTTCAGAATGTCCGAAGACAACAACTCCTCAACAAGCTGGCAGACATCGAGGACTACGACGCTGAACTCTTGCACTTCATCAGAAATTCCTTCGAGCAAGAGACCCTCATCCTCAGTCGAGGCGAGGAGACAGCAGCGATCCCAAACAGCCGCGGTGTCCAGCAGGGATGTCCACTATCTCCATCCCTCTTTGCCTTCTACATCACTGAACCAATGAGGCAAGCTGAAGCTGGCGGAGCAACGGCATGGGGTTACCTCGACGACCTTGTCCTCATGGCGAACTCGGAAGCCCAACTCAACCGCAGCCTGACCAAGCTCTCAACATCCCTCACTGCACACGGCCTCACCCTCAATCCAACGAAGACGGTCATCATGTCAGTCGTCGATGGCGTCCCCTCAACCAAACCGATCAACGTGCTCGGTCACTCGGTCACTCCTCGAACATCGGCCAAGCTTCTTGGTACGATCGTGACCAACGACCAGCAAACCAGAGACAACTTCTTCATGGAGCGAGTGGAGAGAATCAAGTCGACGCTTCCCAAGGTCTCCCTCCTCAGTCACCAAGCACACTTGCATCTCCTCCGTCAATCCATCTCCTCCAAACCCCTTCACATCCTCGCCACCACCTTCATCTCAGAGGAAGCCCTCATCTCCGCAGACACCACCATCACCTCCCACCTCTCAAATCTCTTCAACATCCCTGATTCCCAACAGTTCCTCATCCACCTCCCAATCAAAGAAGGAGGACTCGGCATCCCCTCATTCGTTCAGACAGCCCTTCCATCACTCATCTGTTCACACGCATCGCTCCACCCAGAGATGTGGGAAGCCGATCACATCCAGAGAGCGAAGGTCGACCTCGAGTCAAGGGACACACAGCCATCCTTCTCGACTTCGAAACCAGTAATGAGGATGATCACACACTTGACGAAGGAAGAGTACGATGCAGCGAGACAGGGTCAGAAGCAGTTGAGAGAGCTCATGACGAAGGAGGAAACAGCAGCGAAGCTGTCATTGCTGTCCGTCCACCAACAGAACAAGCACAATGTGATCAAGTCAGCTGAGAATCAGAAGTGGCGGTCCACACTTCCAGTAGACAGGTACCACAAGATAAACAACAACGTCTTCAGGTGCGCGCTGGACAATCTCTTTCTGAAACCTCCCCTCTCCTTCTCGGAGGCCACCCGTTTCAACATGGACTCCAACCCACACACACACGCACCCACCCAACTCCGTTGTCCTGCATGCCAGTGTGAAATGCTGGAAGACCACGCCGGCTGCTGCAAGCGAACCAGCAGTGAGACTCGCAAGGCATCACGCCATCAAGTTCCTGCTTGCGCAGACACTCAAGGAGATCCCGTCAATCACTGTGAGAACCGAGACCAAGATGGGAAGAGACGATGAAGATGCAAATGAAGAAGCAAACACAATAGCCGATCTTCAACTCAGAGTCACCACTGGCTACACCAAACACCGCTTCGTCCGAGACATCCTCGGAATCAAAGACGATGGCCAAAGGATCCTTGAGTTCGGACTTGATCTCGTGATACCACAAGACTTCACAAGCAGATCACACACGCAGAGAGGGATGATGGACCCGAAAGGCAGAGTCAAGGAAGCAGAGAGGAAGAAGGAAAGGAAGTACAGCAGAGCGGGCCAAAGCCACACAGTCATCGGCATTGGCTTGAGCGACCACGGCCACTCAGGCCCCAACGCCTCACTCTTCTTCGACTTCATCAAACAGCTTGCTATCGAAAGGAAGATACCCAACCCACTCCCCATCTTCTTCACCCAAGTATCAGTCATCATGGAACTCGTTCGCTCCCACATGGAACAGACATACATCAAGACGCTCAGCCATCTTGCTAGGGAGGAAGAAGAAAGAAAGCGCACTGTTGGGATCAGGACATGGAATCATTCAACCTCATCACTTCAGTCACCGGAGACTCACTCCACAACACTTCAATCACACTCATCAACAACACTACACACAACCCACTTCACAAGGCAAACACCACACATCACCTTCAAAATCACACCACCCTCAACCCATCACCTCACCATCCCCCACTTCACCTCACACACCGGAGCACCAAACACCCCCCGCCCCTCCACTCCCCTCACAGCAACGCCCAACCTAAGACTAACACAAACCAAACTTCGTCTAGGAAAGGGTATGTTGCTGCAGATGGACGGCGGAGATTCGAAACGCAGAATATAGAAGAAGACGAAGGCAAACAGGACGAAGACGATGCCTATTGCAAGGAAGAGAAGGGCCAGAAGGAAGGAAAGAAGGAAGGACATGATCAAGAGAAGCCCAAAGAAGGAACAACGGAAGACAGAGACAAGGAGGAAGCAGAAGAAGTGGCACAGCGCGAGAGAAACAACCGAGTGCCTGGCCTCGGCACCGGACCGCCAGCAGGAGTCCCTCTCTACCCCCAAACTCATTTCTTTTCCCTTCTCCCATCTCCCCAGGCTTTGCGAGCAGAGCGGATCGAGCGAAGCACAAAAAGCACAATCATCAAGCGCCCACCAGACAATAGAAAGCATAAGTCAGAATAAAACCAATTTCACACTCTTTATTGTTCATCTTAGTTTCCATTCTCATCTCATTTGATCCAGCCCACTTCGAAATGTACCCCATTCCCGGCATCGAGGTTCGTTTTTCGCCTTTTGCACTTTTTGCACTCTCCGTGCTCTAACTAACGTTTTCCAGAAAATGGAGTCTCCACATCAAGATCTGACCGAAAAATGTTCATCAATCTGATCCGTCCAACAACCGACTATCGAACCCGGGTCTGAAAAATGAAACCCCTACACAACCGCTAACCACCTCTACTGATCTTTGTGTCAGTCAACCCACCGTTCATACAACCCCTCAATCTGACCAGCAAACTTTTTCTCTCTCAGTCTTATTCGACGTGTTATATCATATATTCCCTGTATAAATGATGATCTTAGTGCGTAACCCACACAGCGGATCAATGACGGTGTTACATGGAGTATTTCTCCAGCATCTTTGCAAAATAGAAAAAGCCCACAACATGTTCAACTCGACTCGAAGACAACATCCGTCCATTATGCATCGTTGAGAGTTATTTTTGTTGATATATGGTCAATGTGCAGCATGTGGAAGTGAGGTATGAAAACTGTTGAGATGGTAGAGAACAGCCAACTGATGGAAGCAGAAAACGGAAAGGAAGACGCTCAGGATGTGCAAATTGCATTTTCGAGAGTCTTCGCCGAAAACAAACAACTTTTGTTTCCCTGCAAAGGGACTCAGCGAAATTGTGAAGTCAGAAGCTGAAGCCAAAAATCAGTCCAAATCTCTCCTCACTGCGGACCCAAGCAATGTTGCTGTGTTGCAATCGTACAGGGACCTTCTTGGAGTTGTTCTGTGTGATTCCGAAATGGGAGATTGCGTGTCTCTCAAAGTCGACTGTTTGGAAGAGGATTCTGTGGAGAACACCCGCCAACGGTGAGGAATGATGAAAACGAAGGAAGAATACGAAGAAGAAACATACCGAAAACGGGATGAACAACATGCTGTGGGCTGTGCCGCCGCTTCAACTTCTGATGTTCTTGTCACTTTCGGCAACTCCTCCAAACGCATCTCCCATCTCTTCGGTGTCCCTAGTTTGATTACCGCCGCTGTCTTTGTCCTCGTTGCCCCATTCTCAAAAGATGTGGGAATTGGCTCCAGGTTGAGAGACGTTGGGGAGCGAGGACGAGTGGAGCGAAGGAGGTGTTGGGAAGAGCTTCGTGCTGAGACTGTCTGTCCAGGTTGACGACATCGCGAACAGAGTCGCTTCCTCCTCTCATGAAAGCCTCATTCTCTCCCAGCATCGCCTCGTCCTCTCCCAGCATCGCCTCGTCCTCTCTCCCAGCATCACCTCGTACTCTCTATCCCAGCCGAAGTGATCAACATCGCGAACAACACTACTCTCGTTGAAGACATCCCGACACTTCAAACACTCAAGAGGAAGGAGCAAGAAAAGAGCGAACTTCAGACAAATATGGAACCGAAACGTCCTCTGACGAATTTTGAGAAAGCCATTTCCTGAATTACGCTCCCATTCACACGTCATCCACAGATTTTCCTCCATTTCCAATTCATCGATCAAAGAGTCTCTATTGAGTTTGAAGTACGATAATCTGATTTCAGTTGAATTTTTTGCATAACGTGACCATAGTGGTTGTCCAGATAATCAATCAAAGCGATCGGCCCATACAGTATGTTTTCATCGCCTCGTGGGCTAGACCCCACAATCAGTCGGATTACACCACAAATAAGAATGAAAATATTCCTGTCTGGCTCAAAGTCACTCGAAATCATGTTTTTGTCAAAATGTTGAGTCATGGATGTGGGATATATTTATGAATTGGGACATTATTCACGTTTCTCCAGAATTATGCATTTATTGAATCCAATTTTGAAAATATTAAAGGTGAGATAATCTGACACAACCTATCTGGGACGAGAAAAGACAAAAGTTCGGAGGAAGGAGAAAATAGAGATGTCGAGGAATGGGGGAGGATCGATGCATAGCAACATTCAAGTTTCTCCCTCCGAACTTTTTGTCTTTCTCGTCCCAGATAGGTTGTGACATCTCACCCTTTAATATTTTCAAAATTGGATTCAATAAATGCATAATTCTGGAGAAACGTGAATAATGTCCCAATTCAAAATTATGAACCACATCTTTCAGTTAGTACTTTTGAAACCAACGAAACATCTCCAAAAACAACGTCAGAACATTTTGATTGAAGGTTCCACCGTGAGGTAGTACTTCAAACAGGTCATCAGTGATGAGTCATGGACTTCGGATTTTCCATGGCACAGCTCAAAGAAATGCACGGATGTGTTTCTCGAAGCGTGGATCTTCGGTGAGTGATCCACAAAAATTCGGAATGTGAGGTCTTCCATTGGAGAAACAGGCCACGGTCTGTTTTGAAGTGTTACTGAGTCCTGAAGGTCTTCCAGACAAGATAAAACTAAAGTAGTGGTGTCTGGACATCTTTCTCCCAGATAGAACCACGTTACTTTCGTTTTCTTTTCATCTTCTAACTTTGAAAAATTCGCAAGAACAACTCTTGCCTTTTCGACTTCTCAAAGTATTCATATGAGAGTTGATTTGGATAAATCGGAAGGAGAATACTTTTTTAAATCGGCTAAAATTCCCACTCTGTCAGTATCAAGATG
>JARBJD010000372.1:0-69144 GCA_033064195.1 Blattamonas nauphoetae
TGGTATAATGTCATCATCATCTTCTAATGCGTATCATCATCATCATCCATATATCCTCTTCAGACTTCCTCTCCTTCATTTGGATATTCATATTCAAACCCCATTGATTTCAAAGTTTCTCTTCAGTCCAGAGGCACTAGCTGGATATTCAAGGTGGTTCTTTAACTATTGGTCTTTGCATGGAATGGGTATTGAGTCTTGCCTCTGCAGGGCTTCGAACTCTTGGTAGAGAATTGGGAATTATCACTTGTTGATTTACTTTCGATGATATTCTTTATACATCTTGTATGCTTTTCACATCTCAATCACTAAAACGTTTTTCCCAAGGAATTCAATATTAAAACTGTAGAGACTACTTTGTTCCATCTGGCCTTAGTTAAATTGGAGGTAATCCACCATTAGACCAATCCTCAAGAAATATAAACCGTCGTTTGCTACATATTCTCCATGAATCATAGACATCATCTGAGTAATGTGTTTGGTTCTATTGAACTTGACATTGAATATTTTCTTTAAAGTGTTGTGTACCCATTCAGCAATCCTATCCACTCAATGTATTGAACCGTTTATTGTGTTCATTTATTAAAAAATAAAGTTTGTGTTTATTCAATAATATAATCAGTAGCTTTCAGTCCATGAATGAATGGAGGACATGATTCATTTTCCAGAGTACGATTGCTTCAGATGGATTCCACTGAGACTGAGTTTCTGTTGTTGTATTTTGGCTATCTCAAATCCATTGGGGGTCCTCTTCGCTCACGATTCTTCTTGTCTGGAACGCATCATTCTGATGCTTGAACCGTTTTACGGTGAAGTTCCTGAGTTGGTTATCACAGTTTTCTCCGTTTAGGCCTTCATAATCGTCACTGATGTTTGTTTTCTTTAATGACCTCCTTTGATTTTGCATTTTCTCATCGAGAGTAACACTTTGGTGCAAGACAGATCATCTGTTCACCTTCCTTTTCAATTGCTAATCCCAACAACTTCTTCTCATCATCGGCACGCTTTTCAGGATTTGGGAAACCATTCATATCTGTGTGCATCCTTAGAATTCTTTATTTAGCAATCACATGTTCAAATTGTTGATGAATTCAGCACTTGGATCTCCACTAATTGCCCAATATGCAGGGAATCAGTGTCTACCCTCAGAAGTGAATCTTGTTCATATCTATGAACTTGTACATGGGGGTGTAGATGGGAATTCAGATAGCAGAGACTTTAGCATTGTCAGTGAATACTGCTTCTTGCGGGAACATGTTTTAATTAACGCTTTCTCTATCTTCAATCCGATATGGATTTGTCCTCATTTGAAGTCTCTCTGGATTGCCTACGTCCTTTCATCATCCTGAACTTTAGAGTATGTTCTCTTCTCATTGCAGATTGTGAGTTAGGTTGTACTTCTCAGTGTTCATTTTCCATCATATCCATGACTTCCATTCAAGTTGAAAGTCTAGAATTATTTCCTTTCCTTTGTTTTAACAGCCTTCATTTGCTTCAGTTGATCTAATTTCATAGGATAGAGGTGCGAATGGATTCAAATCAACATGTCATCAAAAGGAATACCATCCACTCTTAATGTGTAATACAATGAGAGTGACGAGTAGTCGATGAGGAACCACAGATGATAATTATGTCAGAAAAGAACATATACTGATCCTATTTTATTGCTCAAAGAGTTAGATTAAAACTTTCTTTGTTTGTCATCAGTCTTCAATCCATGTTTCTTCATCAACGAATACGTCTTCTCTCAATGTTCTCTTCAGTCGTATTGACCCAATGTTTCTGAAGGTTGGTGGGAGTTTATGAAATCATTGATGTACTTCTCGTCGATATGTCCTTTCAATTCTGCAACGAATAGTGTCTTCTGATTCTTGTCCTCGATGATCTTCGACATTCTTTATCTCCTGTTGCGGTGAATAAGCATCGTCCTGGCATGAACATTCTGTGTTTGGTGTATGGATTGTTCTTGTTCTTGATTGATGAGAAAGCACTTGGATAAAGTGAATTGAAATCAACACCACAGATGAGTCATTTTGTGTTCTGTGTCCTTGGAGATAACTTTTCCATCTTCATATGTGAAGTGATTGATTGGAGTCACGTCTTTGATATTCTGTCGATGTTGAACATTCGACAATCCACCAGTCACTGCGGCTCTCAGTTTGTGATATGTCTGTTCGTGTGTCAGAGTCATTGGTAGTGATTTCAGATGCAGTACTTCTTCAGTTGAATTCTCAATCTTGTGAGATGTTCATCTTTGTCTGACTTGTAGGTGTTGCAGGTAATCGCAGCAGATCTTGACGTTCTCTCTTTGAATGTCCTTTCGAATTGTCGATTCTATCCAGTGTTGGTCGAACTGCTTGTGAGAAGTGACATTTGCAGATGTAGCACACTCTCTTGCACTGTTGAACAAACCAATCATAGTCTGCTTCAGTGACATTTTGTCAGTGCAGCGATGAGCTTTCTGGTCTTGATAAATGTACGATGCAACCTTGTACTTCCAGTATTGCTTAGTGATTTTATTTCACCAGATTGATCCACTCCATTGAAATCATCATCAATGTCGAAGTCTTTGTAGGCACACGCATATTTGATTGCAGAAGCATTTGCTGACAGTGAGAGATTGTGCAACATGTCCACCCTTGTATTGGAAGTTCAGATCAATGAGAATATCAAGTGGTGCAATCATACATTCAACGACTCTTATGTTGTAGAACTTCAGGTAGTCCCATCTGTTCTTGAATCCTTGTGTATGCCAATCATCAAGGTACATTTGATAATCACTGTCAGACATTTCACTGTTGTTCAGACTGGAATAGAATTCATATTTGGAGAATGGTTCTTGTTTACTCAGCACTGAATCGTAGTCTGATGAATCAAATGACTCGTAAGCAAAGAATGATTTCTGAAGAGTGGTCTTGCCTTTGCAGGCGTCGAGCTCTCGGCGAGAGTGTTTCCTCCGAAGGCTTTGACTGCATTATCCAATGTCATTGGTCCTGTGTATGACATCATGTCAATGAAGCGAAGCACCTGTTGTGTTCTCTCATGTCTTATCAGTACTTGTTTGTACTTTGTTGTTGATCCAAGAAAGCTCACCACTTTCCAATCCTTGTCAACGAGATCACGAAAGATAAGATTGATGTCGAATCTGGAACTGCTTGGAATCCAATCACACTGACTTCATTCTGTGATGGTATTTCAGGATCCTCATAGAGGTTGTTCTCTCGAACTGTCTCAGCATATTTGAAGAGTTCTCTGATCCATTGCTTCACAAAGTCCTTTCCATCTCGAAGATCAAAGTAGATTGACTTCACTCCTGATTTTGTTTTGATTGCTGATGCAACTGACAAGGGTTTTAGATGTGAGATCAATTGAGTATTATCATCAGAGAACAAATTGTCAAGAATGAGATCTTCCATTGTTTCGAAGTCGTATGTGATGTAGTACTGTGTTGGTTTGAACTCATCCTGTCTTTTGTGTGCCATCAGAAATTCATATGTTCTATTGTTCAGAATATGTGGAACATACGGTCTTGGTGTCTTATCGAGTGAGATCTTCTTCACATGTTTTCCATCAAGCTCTTTGAGATGCTTCTCGTAGTATGTCTTGAAGTGAGAATCCTTGACTTGGAATCCTCTTGACTGACAATACGGACAGAGTTTGTATCCAGTGATTTTCTCAGGATCAACAATGAACATCACATGAACGAGAGTTGCTGTCAGTGGAATCATCAGAAGTGGGAGAACTCTTGCATCATCATTTTCGTTGACATACGATTGACTTAGGAAATATCGCTTCTTGTCTTCCTCGAACTCATAAATGTGAACAGTGATGTTGAATACATGCATCGCTTTCTCAATGTCACATGCAATATCAAATCCAGGATATTTTCGCAAATGTTCAGTTAATTGATGTGGTCGAAGGTGTGTGAGATTCTCAAATACTGCAAACAATCGTTTTGCTTCAACGTTTCTCATGTTGATTGATATCTTCTTCCCTGGAACTTCTGGAAGGGTGAGGAACGACAATGATTGAAAGAAGCAGATGTTGAACTCAGAATCGATGTACCGAACGTTTCGTTTTGATGTGTTCAGTGAGAATCGCATTTGCTTTTCCTGCAACTGGGAATCGATAGACTGCAACTAGAATTGAGTGGAAAGCGATGTACATTGTCTTCGTATCCATCAGTGTTCTCTCTTGTGATTCTTTGATCAAATTGATCGCGTATTTTGAATACTCATTTATGTCTCCAGCACTTCTGATCACAGTTGGGAAACTCTTTGATGTGTTCTCCAATTCTGGTCTGAAGTCTTTGTACGTTGTCTCATCTTTGTCTTTTCTTTCGATGATCTTTCCAAAGTCAATACTAATCTTGAATGGATGATCTTTCTCTTTGTCGAACACTGCTTTGATGAATGTTGTGATTTCTTCAACGTTCTTCAGATGATTGTGGAAGTACAACTGATATGGTTTTCCATTCTCTTCAACCTTCTCGACCTCATTCTTTTGAACTTCCTTCGTGCATCCATGAGACATTCATTGAATGCTGCTTTGTCGCGTGGTTCTGCGAGTAAGATACATTCATCAAATCCATCGAATGTCTGCACTTCTCTTTTTCCATTTGTTCATTTTTCTTTGAATGATCAACAGATTCTTCATCCAATGATCCATCAGTTTCTCTTCAATTGATTTCAGTTTCCACGTCATTCTGAACACTTGCTTCTTCAGTTCATCTTTGTTCACTCTTGGATTTGCTCTCATGTTCTCAACAATCATTCGGTGAGCAAGTCGATCTTCTGACGCCATCTGTTGTCGAAGTTTCACTTGTTCAATAAAATCTGGAATGAGATTGAGATCGAGATTCTTTATTGGATGTGGAAACTCGAGATCTGTGTGTTGAAGCATATTCAGGAGAAATGATCTGTGATGTTGATAATTTTTGTCTGGAATATACGTTCGACCATCACTAAATTGAAATTGTGCATTCGGAAAGAGATCTCGAATTTCTTGAATTCTTTCTTTGATTGGTTTTAGCAGTGTCATTTACTACAAAATAAAAATCAGAAAATAAAAAGTTGAGTGTTTATTTCTGTTTTCTCAGATGGGGTTTTTCTTAGCGGTCAGCCATGCATCAAGTCTAATTCTGAACACTTCACTTCGCCAATCTCTCGATATGTGAATGGAACCAGAACTTTCGTGTACTCACCGACGAGTTCACAATTGTATTTCTTCAGTTCATTTTCAACGAATGATTGAGTATAGTGTCGACGTTTCGCAATGTGAGGTCTGTTTCCTTGATTCCACAACTTTGGTTTTATTCTCCATTCAACTCCCTCATGAACATACGTCACCGGCACATTATTTCTGACATACTCAGAGACTAGCGAACAGTTCTCTTCTCTCATTGATTCAATTAATGCTTGTTCTGAACTTACTCGACGTCTTTCCTTGTACATCGCAGTTGGATTCATTTAATACAAATTAAAAAATTCAAAAATGAAAATTCTTTCATTGATTTCTCAGTTTTGGATTTTTCGTTGAAATCGAGGATCAATGGGTTCGATCACTCATTTCTCACAAGTGATGGTTTCGTTCCAATTCTTCGCGTTTCAGATTCTTCTGGTGCTCAGGATCATCATGGTATGCTTCGTTTTTTGGATTTTCCGAACTTTTGCAGAGATATTCGAGGTTTCAGGATCGTCATCAGATCTCGGTACATTTACGTAAAAAACGAGTATGCCACTCTCCTTTTCTTCTTTTTTCAGCTCTGTTTCACTCGGTTTTGATAAAACTTTCACTTCATTTTCACTCGTTATGTTTTCATTTTGGCCTCACTTCCGTCTTCGTTTTCTCGTTGTTTACTGTTTTAACCACTCCATTCATGTTTCTTTCTCTTAATCTTGTTTTCAAATTCAACACACTAATTCTCGTTTACTGAGTTTTCCGGACTTTTGCAGAGATCTCACTTTCAACGGCTCACTTCATATCTCGGAATTTTTCCGTAATCTTCATCATTTCACATACTTTTTGAGCACTTTTGATGTTTGTAAGCAAAAAGGACCAACCACAAGCGACATTTTCACTATTGGTGTCACATTTCACGTCATTTTCACGATCGTCAATTTCCCTCTCAGTTTCATACTTGCCCGTTTCGTTCATGCTTGTTTCGCTTTCTTTTACTCTGTTTTTGTGAAAAAAGTGATGAAAATTGCAACAAAATGATGTGCTAGTGAAGTGAGAACGGCCCACAAAATGAAAGTGAATTGAGCAAAATGAAGAGGAATGGTGAAGAGTTCAAATGTGAAATGGGGAGAGAAAGTGATGAAATGAAAGGGACTACAGTCGGTTTTGAAGTGACAAAAACGGTCAAAAGTTGAGAAGTGAAAACATGAAAAAGTGACTTTATGGGAGAACTATCCGACAAAATCTCCTCAAAATTTGAGCACACCTTCCTCTAACAACGAGAAAGAAGGCGCAATATGTGAAAATCGGGGCAAAAATCTATAGTGTGCAAGTTGTGAAGAAAAGAGTCGTCAAAACGGTGAAGTGAAGAACCAACAAAATGAAACTAAGGAAATGCGCTATACGTCTCGCGTTGACTTATGTTCGTTAAAATGATGTAATAACGGAGTAAATGAAGTGAAAGTAGTGAAATGTGAAAATTCATGAAAAAGTGTCCGAATGTAGAGGTGTCAAAAGTTTTCAGAGATGAATGACACAAAAAGACGCCAACTAGCGTTTTCACACCCAAAAACACCATAAGACGACGAAAAGTGATCAAAAGGACATAGTCCCGAACGTCCATACCTTTTCTAAAAAAATCTCAAAAAACGCGAAAAAACCTCAATGGGTCGGATCAAACCAAAAATCTCAGAAGTGCTTTTATCGAAAATCCTACCTTTCAAAATGATTTCCGTCACAATCAAACGTGTTTGAACACAATTTGAGCCATAAAGCGGTTCATAGTGGCGAAATCCGAACATCGACTTTTCGTCACTTTTTCGACCTAAGTTCGGTATGCAGTTCGACGAATTCTCAACCGATTTTCATCAGGATTGTTTTGATCGATGACCGACAGTGTCCCCAAGATTTTAGAATTTTTGCAGAATTTTTCGAAATGGTTCTCACATTGGATTCGACTGATTTGTGGTCAAAATAGATTTTCAGTATTTTCATGACCTTTCGTGGTACTTTCTCAAGTGAGGACGGTCTCCAAAATACAACCAATTGTCCAAGCGAACGTAATACTCATTCTTTGTTCGTAAATCGCGATATTTGAATGGCTCAAGTACCTTTGTGTATGTTCCAATGAGTTCACAATTCTCTTTTTCAATTCATTTTCAACAAACGATTGTGTGTATCGTTTTCGTTTGTTCTGATGAGTTCTGAATCCTTTCATCCATTTTGATGGGATTACTATCCATTCAATTCCTTCATGTCGATATGTTACTGGAGTACTTGAATGAGTGTATTCAGAAATGAGTTCACAATTCTCATTTTCATTGATTCAATAAGCTTCTCTTTTGTGCAACGATTTGCTGGTCGAAGATATTTCTGGCGATTCAGATGTGGTCTGTATCCTTTGACGAAACTATTGACGTACACTTGATAAGTTTCATCTGGTTTCTCTTCGAGATAGTATTCGAAAGTGCTTCCTGTGAGATATGTTGTTCCTTGTCGATTGAGAGTTGGAGGTGATTTCATTTTCAAATCTTCTTTGTCCAAAATTTCTAGGAGTTGTGTTGGTGTCAAGACGCTGCTCATTTTATACAAATTAAAAATTGAATAAAAAGAAATCGACGTTGTTTTCTAAAAGTACTCAAAATTTGCTTCAAAAGACACTTTTCAAGAGGTCCGTTTTTCGCCTTTATTTTTGAATTTACAGCCAAATATTGACTACTCTGAAATGTCAATATTTTCAGTAGTAAGTGAGATGGAAATTAGAATGAGTCATATTAAAAAAAATCAATTGGCTCTGAGATTCAAAATGATTTCTCGTTCCAATTCTCCAAGGAGTATCACCTATGCCAGTTTGGTTCCCATTTCGCTTATACCACTACTAGCAGATTCTGGCCAAACTGCGCGAGGAGGGACTTTCCGATGAGATCGAGCTTCTCCTTCGATCCGATGGACACAATTCAACCGTAGTCATGACAGTCTTCCAGGGAGGAGAGCTGATCAGAAAGTTCGGTGGGAATACCCGATTTGAGGAAGAACAAAGACCAAACGGAGCATAATCGACGGTCGATGCTCTGTCAAAACATACAAAACCATTCACAAACATTCACAAGATTTCAATGTAAGTTGTGACTCTTCGTTCAATGATGCTCGTGATCATTTTTTGGGTAAAATGATTAGAAAATCAAATAAAAAGTGTTTGAAGTTCATTCGTGAGTATGTTCGTGAGGGCAGAGGAGACAAGGATGAATCGCTGGAAAGGATCGCCGAATCTTCTCTCACAACTCGCCGACCTGCTCGAACGGAAGCATCATCTGTCCCAGGAACTTGTCCGAATCAATCAGAACTGACGAAGGCTCTTCAGGCTCAAGTTCTGCATGATGTCTGTGGGATGTTGTTCGTTCCTCTTCTTCAACTCCCTACTCGTCACACTCATCAAGCCCACTGAAGCTCTCATCGTCAGAAGAGATCTCAAACACACATTTCTTCTCCTCCTCCTTCTGGCCATGGTTGTGGGCAGAACGGAGTGCGGAAGAAGTGACACGGGGGAGGGAGTGACTGAGGAATGTGGACTGTGTCTGACATCGACAGCAGGGTCGTCGACTGGTGTCTCCGAACCTGTCCGTCAGCAGTCTCCTCCCAAGTCTCTGCGCTTCGACAGGCGACACCATCGTCACTCGCACAACGTCGAATGTCAGATGGTTCCCCGACATTCTTGCATTTGGTCGAGCCATCGTCGGGAACGGGTACTTCACTTGCAGTCCAACTGGGTGCGTGTCTGCGTGTCGATCTGTGGACGCCGATTGTCTGTCTGCTTCTCTCTCCGCTGGTGTCTTCTGTGTGTAGAAGAACGTTGGGTCGTTCTTTGAGACAATGACATTTGTCAACTTGACCTTTTTTGCTCCATTCGAAGTTCGTACAAATCCATCAGCAGAACCATAGGCATGGCTGTCCGGCACTGACCGGTCAGTTTTTACCGAAAAGTACTGACGGTCACTGACCGGAGGTATTGCGGAACCCATAATCAGGAGTTACAATTACTCCGAAGTGGATTCGAATAAACCTGAAATTTGAACCGAAAAAGAGAATGTCTTCACAATTTATTCGGATTTTTGCAAAAGTTTATCATTATCACTTCAATCAAGAAGTTTCACTCTTATTTTTTAACATTTATTTGTCAGGGATCGAAACAAAAACTTTATGGGCGGGTGATCGAACTGATTTATCACATCTAACAGAAAACAATAAATGGGAATGTCTTCTGGTCTTTGTAAACAAAACAATAATCGCTGTGAAAGTCATTTCAGAATGAGAACTTTGATATAAAGTGAATGAGACAGACGCCTTTGCATGCTCCTTCGCTGAACGAAGAAGCCGAACTGTGACGGTGGTGGGATGCTGCAGCGTGTGTGGATGGCGAGTGTCGAAGGGGGAGTGTTGGCACGATGTTGGGATGTCTTGAGTGAGAGTGGCTACGTATTGAGGGCGAACGCGAAGAATAAAGGAGTCTGGAAGAACATGGGCGAGATGTGTGTGATGTGAGCGAGAGTGGGACTGAGCTGATGGTGGCAGATGGGTGGGTGCGTCGAGACAAGCGAGGTCTGGGTAGACGGTGAAGAAAGAGATGAAATAGCTCGTCTGCTTCTGTGTGCACACTGTCTCGTTTAGAATCTTCAGAACGTTTCAATCAAGCAAGTCAGCATTCTCCTGCATTGTGTTGCCTGCTTCATTCTCCATCGTAGTGATGAGAGGAGTGGTTGTGTTTCGAGTTTGGTGAAGGCTGTTGATTCTGTTGTTAAGGTCGCCGGTCATCATCTTCGCAGTGCTGCGATTGCAGTGCTGGAGCAGTTCCAAAATCTCGTGTGAAATCGATAAACGGCTGGGAGTCGAACGGGTTGGAGGAGAGCGATTACGGCGGAGGCGGGTTAAAGTGTTGTTGGTCCCTCATGGGTGCGGTTGGGTCGGGTTTTCTTTCGAGTTGAGAGTGGCTGGGTTTACTATCGGCCATGATTAAGTACGGTGATGACGACTGCTGGCGTTGGTGAAGTATCACATCCTGTCCAGTAAGAAGTGTCGGTCGAAGAATTTCATTAAGGAGTGACTCTGGGCTTGTCTTGCATGAACAGTGGGAGGGATAGGTTCAATTTGAAGGACGTCAGAAAACCATGAGTACTTGAGAGCATCTGTGGCAGAGATCCACAGTGTAGGGTCAGACCAGATGAGAGAGCAATACCAACGAGTAACAGTCGGCAGAGTCGTGAAGAAAAGAGTGAGAAAAGCACTCCTTTGTGTTGGATCAATGCTGTGAGCAAAAGCCTAGGGGTGTGTCAACACGATGGGCAGATCCGCTCCGATTGTTACAGTATCGAGAGGTGAGGACGACTCTCTGTATATAAAAGAGAATGAAGCAGAGAACTTGAAAATATACTGTTCAAATGCGGCTGAACATTGAGAAGAACGAATTAGTGTTAGAAGGCAGTCAAGAGGTATCTGGAAGCTACTCCAGACATGCTTATCGGAAAATTTGTCAGGTATTTGTCAATAACATGCATTTTTAAGGTTCAGATCAGATCTGACCCTTAGCAGTGTTGTGGAGTGACACTGACCGCCACTTTTGGCCGGTCAGCCATGCCTACAGAACCAGCCACGCTAGCATCCCATTTGATCCAATTTCGGGACTGACTATAGTTCATCAGCAATACCAACTATAGTTCATCAATGGCCCATAGCTTCATTTTATCAGATCATGTCTCCCTCCCCCTTTTCACGTCAGGCCCATCTCTTTCATCACCTTTGAGAGAGAAATACGCGGAATCCATCAAAACAAGTCGTAACTGTCCCTTTGAACGAACTGCCATGTAGAACTGATCACACACGCTTGGAGAATCGGCATTTCGACTACGACCAATGCAGATGTGAGGACTCAATCAGAACGGACAGAACTCCAATGAAAGTGACGTTTTGTCCTCACTTGGCTTCTCAGCGCGTTGTTTTGAGGATAGTCAGAGCGACACAGCGGATCGCGAAAACCTAAAAGGTCTCCGCTCTTTCTCTTTGAAATACCTCCTCAGGTGCTCAAAAAATCTATCAGCGATGGATTTCTTACCTTCTTAGACATTTTACTCTCTGATTTAAAGTGTGGGGACGATGCTTCTCATCATGTCTCGATTTGTTCCTGTCTGGTCCACTGGATATGCTCATCATTTATGAAGGATACGTCTCTACAATTGTTGATGTCTTTCTATAGGTTTGCTAACATATTTAGTGGAAGATCCTCCCAGATGAAGTGTCTTTCTGACTTCTCAGCAATTATCCGGGTTTTTGACAGTTCATCACTGTTCATGTGTTCCTTTGCACATTCTCAATCCTTCTCTCGCAATTTCAATCCTCAAAATCAAAAGATGCATTCAATCGAATCATCTTCCTTTCAAACGCGATCGTCGAAGAGCTATCTCAGACTTTCCTTTCCCTGAAGTTCATCCCTTGCACCGTTGTTGATCATGTGACTCGATCCTCGAGATGTGTCGTCTTCTTTCTTCTGAATATCGACTTTCTTGCCGATTCTGTCTCTCCACATTTCAGACGGTCCTCGTCCCATTCAGCACTTTCTTTGAACTATCTCCCTCCGAGGATGCTTCATCGACTTGAGACCTTCCATCGCTCCAACTTCCACAACTATTGTCAATCACTATCGCTTGATAGCACGATCACAGTCCAGATTTGTGATTTCTACGCTCTTGGAGCACAATATCCTTCTCTCATTCTTCAGCAAGGTTCTTCTTACGACATTTTGCTCATTTTTGTGGTAAACCCTCTCAGCCTTCTCTTCTTCTGACCCACATCATCTTTTTCCACTCATCAACAGAACCGGTCTTTCAAACAAATCATACTCGCCTTAAAACGGTCTTCTTCTTCATTTTGTGTCCTTTTTTGTGCTCTTTAACTAAAAGAAGTCGATAAGTCTCACACGTCTCGAATTGTGGGATGCTGATGAACTTTAGTTGAAACTGCTGATGAACTATAGACAGTCCCCCAATTTCATCGATCTCCTCTGCAATTCTGAGCGATAACTTCAGGAAATGCACGCCCAGCGAGTCGATCTTGCTTATGGAGTTCACACGGAAGAACAGCAGAATCGACTCAAAGCCTGCTTTGTACAAGCTGCGTGGGACGAGGTGGAATGTGTAGAAGTGATGAATAGTGGCGGTGCACGTCTGCGAATTGTGGAAAGGAGGAGATGGGGATCGGCCTGTTTGGTTCGTGTTGTGTGAAGTGTGGGAGGAGAAGTGGCTCCACTCGGAGTCTGTCCGACTCGCACTAAAGAATCGACGCAAAGGATGGAGTGGCGAAGATGGTCGAGATGGTGAGACTTATTGTGAAGAGACGAGTGATGCGAAGTGGGATGTTTCGAGCGTTGAGGTGGAATGAGGTTTCTGTGATGTTCTCTCATTCTCTCTCCTTTGCTCAGAATCGAGTCATGATAATTAAAAGGTGACATGAAACGTGAAATCCATTCTCCCAATCTCAGCGCTCCCTCCATTCTTCTCACAGCGTGTTGTTCATCCCACTCTCCTTTCTCACATGGACAACGTACTCCACAATACTGTCTCGTCGTCCACTGTCCTTCGTCGTCAGCCATCCTTCCATCGCATCTTCATGTCCTGCTTCTCGTCGTCTAACCACTCGAGCCTTCCATCTCTCCATCTCCTTCCTTCGCATCATCTCGTCATCTTCTCTGATCCTCCACAGTCGCTCCCCCAAACGATGCCCTTTCATCTTCTCCACCAGCCACCACACTTCCCACTCCTCTCTTCCTGTCTCCACAATCAAACCGTCTTTGAACAGCCCTCTCTCCAGAAACATCGTCTGGCCCAAAAGAGAAGGGATTTGGCGTGACAGATTCTGGTGGTATGTGTCAACTTCCGGAATCAACACTTCTCGCTGAAGAACGAACGAAAGATATTGCTTGGCTGGCTTCAACACTCGTTCAAACTGAAGCATTTGGATTCTCTTCTCCTCTTCGTTGTTTCGAGTGATGTACCATGATTCCTTTAACAGATTGTTGATAATCCAGACGAGAGATGAATGGAACTCACCGTTTGTTGTTGGAACGGCCATCGGCTTCGACGAGTCGATCAATCGTTCAGCCAGATTCTCGTCCAGCATGGCTGGGATCAGACGAGTGAATTTGGCACTGATGTCGATGAGCATTGCGAGATGAGAGGAGCGGGTTGGCGGTGAGAAGCGACATGTTCGCACCAAAAGCGAGCACAGCTGAGGAACATCGGAGAAGGTCCATTCCTCGATGGGAGAGAGTAATCTTTTTGGGTTGTTGAGACCGAATGTTATGCTGTCCCACGAACGGTCGATGATATTACGCAGCAGGTCAGTTCGGGCAGAAGGTGGGGAAGTCGATTCGGTTTTCGGGTGTTCAAGCAGATCGAGGCAGGCATTGATGGTCGATTTGAGAAGAGAAACAAAGCCGCTGCTGACCAGAATCTGGACAAGATGAGAAGAGACAGAGGCAGACATCGTCAAAGATGGAGTTCTTCTTTCTGAGGATGGTGTCGAGGAGAGCGAGTCCATCAGAAAGAGTCACCAAAACAGCATTTCCGTCGAGAAGTTGGGAGTCGGCGGGAAGTGTGGCGGAGAGAGTAGAGATCGTGGGATCGTCAGGCGAGCATTCGGTCGAGAGTGACTTCATTTCTGAAACATGTATTGCAAGTCGTCCACACAGCCGTCCAACGAACGACTCGAACTTCGACGAACTGTCAGCCGAAGTAGAATGCACGCTGTATCTGTCGACGTAGGGACGAGTCCAAACACCAGTCTTTAATCGGATGTTAAGGGCTTTGAGAACCAACGACAACACTTCGAGATGCGGAGAGAAGCACAGCCACAGGATAAACGTCAAATACGAAAAGTTGGTCTTGGTTCTCTCGAAATCATCGAGAAACGCCACAAATTGAGCTTTGTGGTGGGCGAGGAAGGCAGAAGACGATTCAAGTGTCGAAGTCAACATCAACAGACAATCTCTAATCTGGAACGAGAACAATGACAAGATTATTGGGAACATACTTCGGTGCCCGCCCAATCGTCGTTCTTTGTCAACATCACACACTTCAGAAGGAAGCTGGGAATCGATGATTCACAGATTCGAACACATTCTCTTGATGATGATTTCCCTGATTGAAGTCATCAGGAAAGGAGTCGAGATGAACACGAAATATCAACAAACCAATCAGAGACAACAATTTCGAGAGAGAAACCTGAGAAATCATGACAAAACAACAAACACACGGGAACATCATACGGTTGGGTCTTTGAACAATATTCCTCAAGTGGCTTGATGTACTCCACATCACGTATTGTCGAGAGGGCCCAGTCAGTTTCTGTCAAAGTCAACAACAACAAGGAAGGAAATCAAGTCGAAACAAACCAGCCACAAGATCGAGGAGAGTATTCAGCATCACTGATCGGAGATGTTCGGAATCTCCGTAGAGATTGCTTAGATGCATATCGAGAAAAATCTGGAAACATTAGAGAGTGAGATCGAGACATAGGCAACAAACTGCACGTCTCGCTTTCGCGCTGACAATTTCAGGAATCGTGGCATTCGTGTCGACCAGCATGGGATGTCAGAAGGACAAATAGTTGGGCAGTTGTTCGTGATAACAGGAATAAGTCTAAATGACCGATTTGTGAATCGGATAAGTTGTCTTATGGTTTGATCGGCATCGCGACTTCTGAGACCTTCTCTGGCTCCTTCAGCCACTTCAGTCTTTTCATTTTCCTTTCCATCAAATTGTCCTTCTCGAACTTGTGCTGGTTTTTGTCTTTATCGCTGTCACTTCAGTTGAAACGCGAACACGATCATTCGGCTGCCTTCCACTCACTCATGATCTCCGTGGTCAATGATTGGACTTTGAGTCACACTCTCACATCCCGAGCATGGATCATTTTGGAAACACTGACACCTGTTTGAAAGGAGAATTCACGCTTGGACAGATCCACTCCTTACTCGTGGAACTTGGATTGCATATGGGACGTGAGTTAGACGATTGTGGTGGATGGGACAGCTCTCGCTTTGTGGCTGTTCTGTGGCTGTTGGGACGAGACGTGGAAGAGAGGAGAGGAGACGAGGAAGACGACTGAGCCGAATTGGAGCCGGCGGGAGATTGACGATGATGGAACAGAACTCTGATTCGCAACCTTCTTTTTTCCTTCCCCTTTCAGGGACGTTGTGGACGCATAATCCGACTGGATACAACCACCCGCCATAATCACACACGTCGAATACTCGAACGCAACAATGGAGGAGTGGTGAAGATGGTTGAGATGGTGAGACGAAATTGGACGAGACGATTGATGCAAAGTGGGATGTTTCGAGCGTTGAGGTGGAATGAGGTTTCTGTGACGTGTTCATTCTCGTCTCGACGTGAACTTTTATTCTCTCTCCTTTGCTCAGAATCGAGTCATGATAATTAAAAGGTGACATGAAACGTGAAATCCATTCTCCCAATCTCAGCGCTCCCTCCATTCTTCTCACAGCGTGTTGTTCATCCCACTCTCCTTTCTCACATGGACAACGTACTCCACAATACTGTCTCGTCGTCCACTGTCCTTCGTCGTCAGCCATCCTTCCATCGCATCTTCATGTCCTGCTTCTCGTCGTCTAACCACTCGAGCCTTCCATCTCTCCATCTCCTTCCTTCGCATCATCTCGTCATCTTCTCTGATCCTCCGCAGTCTCTCTCCCAAATCTCTCTCGTCTGTCGTCTCCACCAACCACCACACTTCCCACTTATCTCTTCCTGTCTCCACAATCAAACCATTTTCGAACAGATCTCTCTCCAGCAACATCGTCTGGTCCAACAGAAAAGTGATTCGGCTAGGCAGATTCTGGTTGCTTGCGTAAAATTTCGGAATGAACTCCTCTCGCTGAAGAACGAACGAAAGATATTGCTTGGCTGGCTTCAACACTCGTTCAAACTGATGCATTCGGATGCTCTTTTGCTGTTCTTTGTATTGAGTGATGGCTTTTGGATCCCACACCAGAGTGTGGATGATCCAGACGAGATATACATGGAACTCACTGTTTGTTGTTGGAACTGCCATCGGCTTCGACGAGTCGATCAATCGTTCAGCCAGATTCTCGTCCAGCATGGCTGGGATCAGACGAGTGAATTTGGCACTGATGTCGATGAGCATTGCGAGATGAGAGGAGCGGGTTGGCGGTGAGAAGCGACATGTTCGCACCAAAAGCGAGCACAGCTGCGGAACATCGGAGAAAGTCGATTCGACGACTGGATGGAGTGGCCTATGAATGTTGGGGAGACTGCCGGCAGCACAGTACCACGAAGTATCAATGATTGTGATCAGCAGGTCAGTTCGTTCTGCAGCCGTAGGAGTCGATTCAGTTTTCGGGTGTTCAAGCAGATCGAGGCAGGCAATGATGGTCGATTTGAGAAGAGGAACAAAGCCGCTGCTGACCAGAATCTGAAAAAGGTGAGGAGAGACAGAGGCAGACATTGTGAAAGGTGGAGTCCTGTTTTACGAGAAAGGTGCTGAGGAGAGCGAGTCCATCAGAAAGAGTCACCAAAACAGCATTTCCGTCGAGAAGTTGGGAGTCGGCGGGAAGTGCGGCGGAGAGAGCAGAGATCGTGGGATCGTCAGGCGAGCTGTCGGTCGAGAGGGACTTCATTTCTGAAACATGTTTTGCAAGTCTTCCACACAGAAGTTCAACGAACGGCACGAGCTTCGACGAACTGTCAGTCGAATCAGAAGGCACGTCTAGTTTGTAGACGAAGGGACGAGTCCGAACACCAGTCTTGCATCGGATGTTAAGGGCTTTGAGAACCATCGACGACATTTCGAGATTCGGAGAGAAGCACAGACGCGGGAGAAACGTCGAATGCCGAATAACTGACTTTTTACTCTCGAAACCATCGAGAAACGCCACAAATTGAGTTTTGTGGTGGGCGAGGAAGGCAGAAGACGATTCAAGCGTCGTAGTCAACGTCAACAGACACTCACCAATCTGGAACGAGAACAATCGAAATATCATTGAAAGCAAACTTCAGAGCTCATAACCTTGTTCTTTGTCAACATCATCATACACTTCAGAAGGAAGCTGGGAATCGATGATTCACAGATTCGAACACATTCTCCGGATGATGATTTCCCTGATCGGAGTCATCAGGAAAAGAGTCGAGATGAACACGAAATATCAACAAACCAATCAGAGACAACAGTGTCAGCAGAGAAACCTGAGAAATCATGACAAAACAACAAACACACTGGAACATCACACGGTCGGATCTTTGAACAATATTTCTCAAGTGGCTTGATGTACTCCACATCACATATTGTCGAGGGGGCCCATTCAGTTTCTGTCAAAGTCAACAACAACATCGAAGGAAGGAAATCAAGTTGAGACAAACCAGCCAAAAGAACGAGGAGAGCATTCAACATCACTGATCCGAGATGTTCGGAATCACCGAAGGTCATGCTTATGCACTCTTCTAGATAAATCTGGAAACATTAGAGAGTGATGTCGAGACAAAGACAACAAACTTTTTGTTTCGCTTTCGCGCTGTCAATTTCAGGAATCGTGGAATTCGTGTCGACCAGCATGGGATGTCAGAAGGACAAATAGTTGGGCAGGTGTTCGTGATAATAGGAATAAGTCTGAACGACCGATTTGTGAATCGGAGGAGTTGTCTTATGGTTTGATCGGCATCGTGTCTTCTGAGACCTTCTCTGGCTCCTTCAGCCACTTCAGTCTTTTCATTTTCCTTTCCATCAAATTGTCCTTCTCGAACTTGTGCTGGTTTTTGTCTTTATCGCTCTCCCTTCGGTTGACACGCGAACTCGATCTTTCGGCTGCCTTCCGCTCACTCATGATCTCCGTGGTCAATGATTGGACGTTGGGTCACACTCTCACATCCCGAGCATGGATTCTTCTGTGTGACAAGAGGTGTCTTGGGTTTGACCAGCTCCACTCCGATGGTCCAAACACGTTATAAACACGACCCAGTTCAAGGAGAGTTTGCAGCAATGCGAAAATACGAAAGAAAACACGAATACAGTACCGAAGGGACTGATGACGAAGAAGAGAAAAGTCGCAGACGCAGGCATCGTCACATATCCAGTTATTTGAAGGGGGTGCTAAAGTTCCCTCATGCCTGGATTTCGAAACGAGGAGTTGAATGACGATTCACAATCTTTTTTCAAAATAATCGATCTTAGGAGAGAATCACCCATCGTGGGTTGACCTTCGGGATTTCACCTTTATAATCCGATCAATTGTTATTGTTCCGACATCATTGGTACTGTAAGAATGTGAAGACAATGAATATGACGAAATGAGAACCGGACAAGAAGGAGCGAGGGAGTGAATCGAGAATGAAGTCAAAAAAAGAAACGGAAGCCCTACACAAGGGATGAGAATGTGGCTGATGTTCGGCAAATAGCAGGCCCATATTCATCGTACTGTGCTTTTGTTTTGCAGAGAGTGGGGAAGGTCTCACTACTCGCAATCATCGATCCACCGAAGAAGACAGCAAAGCGCTGGTATTTTGTGCCAATAACCTTCACATCAATCGGAGTGGGTTTGGCACCAGTTCTTTTCTCAGCAGAATCTAATCTTTCATTCACAAGCTTCTGGATTTCCTTCTGCATTCTTTTGTCGAAGTGCTTAAACATTGTTGAGCCACCAGACAGGCAAATATTGCCATAAAGGGGACGACGGCAATCAATTGGACTTTGTTGAATGGCTTGGTCGACAAGCATGGGGACAGGCACTGTGTAATCAGCTGAGAGGATGTTGGGATTGAAGAAGACTTCTGGGGCGAGGAAGCGTTCATATCCAACACCGACAGAGAAGGGCTATATAAGAAAAAAAGGGGATAACCAAAAAATATAATTTGACCTTCTTTGTGACACGGTTAATGCCTTCGAATGTTTTGAAGAACTCGTCTGGCTTTTGATCATAGAGGTTGTATTCTTTCACAATGTCACTTGTAACATAGCAGTTTTGTTCCTATTTGGCAAATAATGGAGAAAGAGCGACCGACCTTGATCGTTCGAGCGATGGTGAGCATTTCGTCTTGAGGGATGGTTTCACCTCTTTCACGAAGGTTATCGAGAATGAATTTGGTGAGATCTCCTCCGGCAATTGGGATATGTTTGATGGCAGAGGGGATGACCGATCCATCGGACTGGAAAGATAGGATAGAATGTGGCATACCACAGGGATGATGTGAGTGACACCATCACCAGAATCGATAACGGTTCCTGTAAGTGTTTTGTTTGTTTGTGATTTGGAGATCCAAGTCGAGCACATTGCAAGGACAGCTTGGACAGCGATATACATGCTGGGAACGTTGAATGTCTCGAACATGACTTCAGCGAGGTATTCTCTGTTTTCTGGTGTGTTCAATGGTGGTTCAGTCTAGAATTGAAATAGAAGGGAAAATACAGTGCACAAGAATACATGAAGATCACAGAAAATTGAGAGGGAGATTCTGGAATCAAATGCGTAATGACATCATGAAAAATGAATAAAATCTCATAATTCTTCCGATATCTTGTTGAGGAAAAACATACGAGGATGACAGGATGTTCCTCGGGGTTGATTCGAAGATATCTGTAATAGCATTGCTCGTAGAATTTTTCCATTTTATCCCAATCAGCAACAATTGCATGATCCATAAAACGTGTTGGCGGATATGCCTTTTGATTTTCGAAGGCTTCATCACCAATTAGGAAATCAAGTTCGTCGAGTCCTTGTTTCTTTGTGATTGATGAACTTGTAAGAGTTTTGTCGCGCTCTCCAAGCATGGTTGGAATGATATATTGTGGTGAGGTGTTGGTGGACAACCCCATCTTTGTGTACCCAGTACCAACATCAATGATTGCGGCAGGATTCGACATGAGATCTGATCAAACCTTTTTCTTTCAATCGATCTCTTCGACACTGTGAATTTCGATTAATGGCAAACATAAATGCAGAATTTGATTTATCAGTGATTTTAAGTGAAACTGAAAGAAAACCCAACGAGCCCGAATCTCAATTTTCGATTTCCAGTCGCAAGGAAATTGAAGGTGAGGTGATGGAAATAAAACAACCCAAAGATAGTACAACTAGGAAGGAACCTTTCCTTTCTTTGTGAATGTGTCCATAGGAGCGGACGCAATGGCAGAATCCTCCACTGGGATCGTTTCACGTTTTTTCTTTTCAATAGCCGCTTGTTTCGCCTGGTTCTTGGCTGGGAGCATCAGACGGAATGATTGAGGGCAAGGGATGGTGACAGTGAAAATAGAACCCACTCCAATGCCCGACTGCACTTTAAATTCGCCGCCGAATTGTCGAGTGAAGAAGTAGGCTTTTGTCAGCCCAAATCCTCCTCCCAGTGTGCGTCGATTTGCAGCATTAGAACCTCGAACACCAAAATCGACAATATGTTCCAGTTCATCTTCCATTATACCGATGCCATTGTCCTTGATCCGCACAACGAGATTCTGACCATCGTTGATCATATCAGCCCAAATAGTGGCGCCGGGGAGTGAATATTTTCTCGCATTCATGATGAGATCACGCATAACATCTTGGAAAACAGGGGGAAGGTGGACAGAGCCCTCCTGTACGCCCTTAAATGTCATGATGATCGCCATCTCACCCGGCTTATCACGAGCGTCTTCCGAAAAAACAATTCCACTGATAGCTTGTGTACCTCGGGCAACAGCAAGGAGAACAGATTCCATGTTCTTTCGGAGGGTCTCCGTTTTGTACATGACCCATGCGTTTCCTGGAAGGGCGAGACGTTGCATCATTTCCTTTGTCCTGATTTCCACAATCGGTAAAAGTTGGGTCTCAATCCAGTGAATATCTTTCCAGAATCCTTTTGAGATTTTTCGAAGTTCCTTTCGGTCTTTGTTTTTGTGCTCGAACTCCGTGTATATTTGTTTGGCTTGTTCAAGCTCACGAACAATTGTACCTTTCAATTGGGGTAGTTTATGAAGCAGCTGGATTGTGTTCTATAGAAGGTAATGAATAGAGGAGCATGGATACATCCAGAGATGTGAGTGACTTCCCGATTTCCGTAACAAAATTCAGGGTGGCAGCAAAAACTAGAAAACGTGTTAAAAAGAAGATGATACTACTGGAGTCGACATCATTGACGACAACACGACATTTTCCGATTGCATCTTTGAGAAAGAGAGGAGAAATGTAAGAACAAATTCCTGCGAAACAAACCGATAACAACTGTCAACAGATTGGAAAAACTACGAAAAAGAATTGTATTTGGAGAGGAAGAGAAATTTACATGAATAAGAAGCCGAACCTATGAAAAATAAGTCTCGTCTTATCATCAGTATTTAAAGTGAGTTCATGGTCGAGAATGACAGTTTTCATGGAATCCTCGTCAGCTGTTCCGACTTCTCCATCTTCAATATCGAGTACATCGTCGTCAAAGTTCTCGCCTTCCATGGTTCGTTTCTGAACCCATAAACCAGAAAAAATAAAATCAAAACTCACTAAAAAACAAGACGGCGATCTCACCATCTCTGGTACTTCAATAGGATTCTTTAAGTGAATAATCCTGATTATTGTCAATTGCTTGACGGATCCGACCCCTCGTTCGCTCCTGAACCCGATTTAGTTTTTGCTCGGAGGTCTCAATGAGTTGGTTGTTCAAGTCAAAACCGAACCCATCCCCGGAGAAGATTGCAAACCAAAAATGGGAGAATTACGGACGTTGCCTCATCACTGAACAAAAAAGGCCAAACGCCGTGTATGAAAGCCATAATCAATCACCATCTCTTCCACTATCTTTTTCTCCTGTCCTATCTCCACAGAATGAGGCTCTTTTGTTTCCCATACGCCGGAGCAAGTGCCTCAGTTTTTCTCAACGGTTGGTCAAAAACTCTCCCTCCGCAGATAGAGGTAAGCTCAGAACCATCGATTCTTGTCTCCTTATATCATATCTTCATATTTTTCTTTTATTGTGCTCATCCTCTCCATATTTTCGAAGTACATTTCTATCCAACTCCCAGCTCGCTCAACACGTATTGATGACCCCGTCAGTACAGACATGCGTACTCTTGCGAAAGAAATCGTTAAAGAAATGGCGCCTCTTGTCGCTCAAGACGGCACACCGTTCGCCATTTACGCTCACTCCCTCGGCACACTCGTTGCTTGGGAAGTGGCCCACGAACTAAAACGGATGAAGCTCGCCATGCCGAAATATCTCCTTTTTTCAGGTCGGGGGGCACCTGCCACCCAACAGCCATTCAATGATCGGATCGACTTCAAGCTTCCTGACAAGGAATTTGCTCAAGTCTGCATTTCGCAGTTTGGGCCATCACCGGGTTTGGTCGACAAGCAGATGTGGCCCCTCACTCTCCCGCCCTTAAGAAATGATATTGAGGTTTGATTCATGTTTAATTCACGATGTCCTCGATCATTCATATTCGCTACAGTTGTTCTATTCTTACACCAAACCACGAATGCGCGCTTTACGTGTCCCCATCTGTGTCTGGGGGGCTGATGGTGATCCAATCAGTGTTTCATCGCAGATTGAGACATGGGAAACATTCACCACCCAGGCCTTCACCACCCGATCGCTCCCACTGGCCTCACATCAATTTTCATCCCATCCCACATTTCTAAAGTCTCTTACTGAATACTTGACTGCCCTTATTGTTCAGTGTCGCAAGGAGCGACTTGAAAGAGATGCGGATTTGGAGTTCACAACCTGAAAGAAAACGAACGAGAACCCACAAACAATTCCATTTTTATTTCCATGAGCCATTCGTAGCCTTTTCACTTCATCGGAATCTTGTGTTGGGAGGGAAAACACGTGACTTATTTTTGAGAGCTTCGTTTCACTCCCCGATTTCAATTTCGGTTCACCATTTATGAAAGCACACTATGGGACAAAGAATTCGATGCTATTTCGTTTGGTGAATTGAATGGCAAAGGGGTCAATGAATAGAATGTCAAAAGTGGGAAGATGATGAGATTGTCAGCATGCCCGCTTCCAAAAGAGAAGTAATGTTACAAGGAAAGAATATCTGCATTTGATGCTAATTCTGCCGGAGTCACTACATGGGGAGGTAAAAAAATGGGAAAACAAAAATTAATACTTTCCTCCAACAGAAATCGTAGTCTGATCTTATGATAGTCATCCTTCGTCAATGCAGTACGGATAGTTCGGTACTGATTACGATACGCCTTCTCGTTCTCACTTTTGTACGCATCAATCAGTGCCTGTTCGATCGCGACGGATGTGTTGTGAATTTTCTCGTCATTTGATTCGAAAGCAGATACTTTCGCGATTTGTCCCTCAATTTCAGTTACCTTGTCCGGGTCGACAGTTGTTCCGTCTTTTGGTGTTGTGGCGTCCCGAAGAGTTTCCAGGGTTGCTTTGCATGCTTTCTTCAGAATTATCTCAACATGTTCCACAACTTCCTTTCGAAGGTCTTTTTGCGGCTTTGAAGCGGTATCTAAGTTCAAATGATGGATCATTGAAATGAATGAACTGACAGACCTGAAGAAGGAGCGCGTTTCGAGTCGCTTGATGTTTTCGCTGCAATGAAAAAAGCAGTGAAAACGATAATATGACCAAAATTCGAACCAAACCGTTGCATTTATCACAAAAATACGCTTTGAGGGAATCTGCCTTCTCTGGTGTAATGCCAACACATTTTCCGTGGTACCACTGAGGACAATCATAAACAGTAGGGATAAAGGAGATTTAGCAATACCTCTTTGCATGAATCGCATTGAATCATGAATTGACCTGGTTCATACGGGGTCTGGAATGCATGAAAAAAGACCGAAAAAATGAGAGTTGAAGGCGGTTGAATTAATATTGAGGAAAATTGGAAACGTAGGACACAAAGAAGGATTAAAAATGACAGTGCACACTCTGCAAATACAGTACAGTCTGTTCAAAAATATTCGAGGTGTGGGTGATTGAAAAGGAACAAGATAAGAAAAAAAGGGAGAAACTGGGTTGAGTCTTGTTTTGCTGTTCTTTGAGTGGAGGTTCTACGTGATCCAGTTGTTGTCATTTCGAAGTTCTTGACAAGAAGAGATGGGAGAGAATGGAGTGAAGTTGAAGGGAGATGAGAGAGAAAGCTCAAAAAAAGTCAGGAAAGAGAACTAAAAGATGATTCACATGAAAAAACAGAGAATACAGCCTGTAAAAAAGTTGGTGTAACACACAATGTTTGGTGAAGGGTTGATCCCAATTTTGAATAAGTTTCATGACAAATTGGATTTTATGCAATGAAAATCCTCTGAAATGTTGATGAGATGAGAAATAACGTTGAATCGATGTATTAGTATTTCAGTCGAATGTGAGCACGATCCAACCAACACAAATATCAATGGACGCAAAAACTCAGAAATCACTCGACCAGATGCGTAGCTTCATTATTCAAGAAGCCAAGGAGAAATCCACAGAGATCGCATCAAAGGCAGAGGAAGATTATTTCGTTGAGAAGAATTCACAGGTCGAAGTCGAAAAGGACAAAATTCGCAAGGAGTACGAGCGTAAAGAATCACAGATTTCAGTCAAACGTCGCATGTATGTCTTTTATTGACTTTATGATCACGATATTGTTGTTACAGTGAAATGTCCAACCGAACAAATGCCATTCTCCTGGACGTCCAGAAACAACGCAATAAAATCCTCTTGAACATTCTCGACAAAGCCAAAATCTCAGCCGATGCTAAAACAAAGAATGCCGAGAATTACAAGAAGCTCTTGATCAATCTTATCTCTCAGGGACTTGTTCAACTCATGGAAGAAAACGTTGTTGTTATCGTCTGCAGTTTCTTACATATCATTCAACTTTTTTCTTTTTCACAGTGTCGTAAGGATGATAAACAAATTGTCAGTTCTGTTTTGAACGACGCTGTTACCCAAGCCAAGAAGCTCGCCGAACCAAAACAATTGAATGTCAAGATTACTGTTGATGACACAGAATTCCTTCCTCCAGCTCCAAGCTCTTCTAATGAAGGAGAGTCCTGGTATTTCCTTTCATGCCGTCTAAACTTCTTTTCAGTTGTGGTGGGATCGTTCTCGCATGCAACGGCGGTCGCATCCGTCTCAATAATACCCTTGATGCTCGCTTGCAGATTGCGTACGAGGAACAACTCCCGACACTGAAGAAATTGTTATTCAAGGACAAACTGCAGGAGATTTTCTAACTTGTGTTCATTCCTTCTATCTCATTTCATTTGTTGAATATGTATTAATAGTTTCCTTCGCAATCTCATTGAATGGTACCCATTTTCGTTCTCTGCATTATTCTTGATCCGCTCCACAAGAGAAAACTTCATGATCCCTCAACACCAGGAGCCCAATCCAATCGCATTCTTCGATATTTCTGTTGGAGGGACGAAGATGGGGCGTGTTGAAATGGAATTATTCGCTGATAAATGCCCCAAAACTGCTAAGAACTTTCTCACATTCTGCACAGGAGAATTTGAGCGTAGTCATCGGCCAGTCGGTTACAAAGGATGCAGATTTCATCGAGTGCTTAAAGACTTCATGGTGCAAGGAGGAGACTTTGTTAATCGGGATGGAACAGGATTGTTTTCTCTATATGGCGATCGCTTCCCTGACGAAAACTTTCTCGTGAAACATGATTGCCCTGGTCGCTTAAGCATGGCAAACAATGGACCAAACTCCAATGGTTGCCAATTCTTCATTACATGCAAACCAACACCTTGGCTAGATGGGAAGAACGTGTGTTTTGGACAAGTAATAAAAGGCATGGAGGTCATCCGGATTATTGAACAAGTCAGTGTCCGACCGCCAAATTCTGTCCCAAAGGTTCCCATTGAGATTACTGAATGCGGACAAATGTAACATTCTCTTTATTCATCTTCATTCTTCATCGTTGAGAAAAGGTCATTTCAAACTGATTCGTTTTTTTACCCACCCTTGCATCATCTTTTCTGACTATTTTGCTATTGAATTTTTCATCAGAAGGAGTCATTAACTGACCATCAACAGGGATTCGTCGATAGTTCCCTTAACAAAAATAGATTTGACAATCCTTCTTCACTGGCAGTTCCTAGATGCTTGAAGCCATTGTAGCCAAGGTACTTGGTGGTTTTCTAGGCAAATACTGCTCGAATTTCGATAGAAAATCAATCTCTATGTATCAACATTCGTTTTGTTTTCATGGAGTTCCTTCTCTCTTATTTACAGAGGATGGTCAGGAGTTGTTGAACTAAAAAATCTTCGTCTTCGTCCGGAAGCCTTTCATGAGTTTCACGAAGGCCTTCGAATCGTCGATGGTGTGAAACACCATTTTTGTTTTGATCATGTTAGGAATCATCGGAAAGTTGTATATCTCCCTCAGCTTGACGGGAATCATGTCAAAACCAATCAATGTTCAAATCGAAGATGTTTCATTGATTGTCGCTGCCGAAGATCTCTCGGTTTGAAGCTCACTCTTATCGTAGCGAAACATGTCACTCTTTTCAGCAAGAAAAGTCTGCAATAAGTCAACGATTGGAGTTGAAAGCAAAACAGAAATTCGTTGATTTGGATAAAGCAGAACAAAATAAGGCAGAAACTGCAAAAGAGAAGAAAGAACCTAAAAAGGACAAAGCCGAAGAATCTGACTCTTTTCTCAACAAACTTATTGCCAAAGTCATCATAAATTGCCAAATATCCATCCGAAACATTCACATTCGTTATGAGGACACAAGAAGCCCACAAAAACCTGTCGTCTTCGGTGTGATCCTCGAAGAGCTAGATGCACATTCAACTGACTCAAACTGGAACAAGGCTGTGAATACGGAGCCTCCTGTTGCATATAAAATGATACACGTGAAACGATTAGCAGCGTATCATGCCAGTTCTGTTCTTTTTGACCCGAAGAATCATAAAACACTCACTGATGAGCAACTGAAAGAAGAAATGCGGAAAGTCATTCAAATACAAGCCAACACCAGCGTTCATACATATGTTTTGGATCCAGCGACCCTCAACGCAAAGTTTTCGTTATCACTCTCATCAATGAAAGGAACGGACTACTCAAGACCTCTCATCACTTGCGATATCCATCTTTCCAAACTCTCTGCAAGCATGGCATCCATTCAAATCCCTCAATTGATGTCGATGACCGACTTTCTGTTGAAAAACAAACTCATGGACGAGTTCCAAATTGATCGTCCCTCACGAGTCTGTACCTGCCCAGACCATGACAGCCCAACATTTCAATGTCATTGTGACTGTGCCTGTGTCAATCCCTCCCAACCAATCCAAACAAAACGGTTGTGGATCTGGGCGAAGGAATCAATCGCGAAAGAGATTCGTGCAAAGCGAAGACCATTCACATCAGCTGGATTGGATGAAAGAATAAAAGACAAACGACAGTATATCCAACTTTATAAAGGATATCTTGAGTCTAAAGCTGAAATGTCAGAGAAAGACCTCCAACAGGAAAAGCTTGCCAATAAACCACTTTTGGACACATTCTCCCCTTCAGAAAGCTCAATCGCCGAATATCATCGACTTATAGAAACTAATCCAATGCATGCCATCGAATTAAAATATTCTACAGCCGACATTTTATATTTTCGGTCGATCGCAGAAGCCCAAATCACCGCAGAGAATACCGCTCGCCAAAAGAAAATCCAAAAAGAGAAAGAAGCAAAGCAGAAACAAGGATGGTTTGGAAGGATGTTTGGGAAGAAGCCAGCTCCAACGACAACCGAGGACGAGCCAGATCTTGAGAACATGTCGTTCGTGGATGCGCTTGGAACGATCCCCGAAGATGAGAGGAAGAGTCTTGTCGACCAAGTCGTTTTCGACTCCTCGCTGAACATTCTTTCCGGCAAACATCCAAAAGACTTCATTATTGTTGCACTTGCCTTCAATTTCGACTCCATCGCGGTTGTCCTCCAAGAGGAACAATCATTTCTGGTCCAAAGTCATCCCAACACAAAAATGAGACTTCTGAAAGACTCCCCATATTCCCCGCTTCTCTCACTCTCTCTCCAATCGCTCGGTGGATCATTTCAATTTCGTCCACACAACTCCGGAATTGTCCTGACCGCCCAATTAGGAGACTTATGTCTTCGTGATGAAATATCTTCCGGCTCACCCTTTACAACATTTATTTCCTGCGACCCGTCATTTTGTGCTGCGTTTGATTCGACAAAACTAATCGATGAAGACAAGGAATCCGAACTAAAACGAGAATTGGCCAGAAAACAGCTTCATCAAGCCATATCCGAAGAAAACATCGCGTCATCTCATCCAATCTCACCAAAAGAACCAACATCGAGTCCAGACCAATCACCACTCCCCTCGTCTCCAGCCTCGTCCATCCCGCTCCTCTCATTCTCACTCAACCTCAATCCACTCGACAGCCCTTCAAATGTCATCGTCGGCGCTGCGCTGTCGCCGCTCAACGTTCTCCTTCCAACTTCATCACTTTCGATTCTTTATCCATCTCTGATGCGATTTTCCGAAATCGACCCAAAATTGACCAAGTCAATTGCGGATTCAATCAAAATGCAATACGCAACACTCCAAACAAGAACTTCTCACCAACTTGTGTCAGCGATGGATCACCGACAAGTGATGGATCTGAACTGTTTAGTGAGTGCACCACGAATAGCCGTTCCTTTTCTCAGAAAAGAGGCGAAAGGAAGAGCGAGTCGGAGTGAGAACGAGAGTGATAATTACGAGTTTGTTGTGGTGGATCTTGGAGAATTGTCATTGGTCTCCAAACCGAGTGCCGTTGTCATCGATCAAAAAACCGATAAACCTGATCCCCTACCAGACGAAGACAAGACAGACAACGAAGATGCGGAAAAGAAGGAAAACGAAGAAGAGGAGCCATCGACGCCTGCCCCAATCACAGACATCAGAACAATCCTCTCCTCGTCCAACAGCATCTCGGAGGACACTGTCTTCGATCGCTTTGACGTCTCACTGAAACATTTGTCAGTCTTCTTCAAAACTCATTCACACTCGTCTCCCGATCTCTTCATCCGCCAAGAAGTGCTCACTGAACTCTCCCTCTCTCTCAAAATGCTCAAATCCATTGCTCCCGACGACCTCAACATCCCCCGGCTCAGATTACTCGGCGAGTTGCCAGCTTTGCTGATCCTGATTTCTCCAAAATCCGTCTCCCTCGCAGCTTGTCTCGTCGGCAACATTCTGCCCCATTTCGAAATTTTCACCCAAAACGACGAAGAAGACACCGATGTGACGAAGGAAATTGAGAGACTTGCCCATTTGAACGAGACAAGACCGGATATGACACCATCCGAGCTTGATTCTCTCACCAAAAAGACGCGCAAGAGCAATACTCCACTCATCCTTCCACCGGAGAAACGTGTCGACATCGATGTCAGTCTAACCATCGGCGAGATCTCGATGGCCATCCAACACAAAACCATGTCTTCGGAAACCGAGAATCACCACTCTGTTGTGAAGAATCTGCTTGTTTTCTCGATCCAGCAAGTCGATGTAAAGTTCGTGAAGCGTCCTTTCGATCAGTCTGCGTCTGTCACCCTCAAATCCATTCTTTTGACTGATACCGTCGCACATGTCGATGTCCCCATTTTTTCGACTCTCCAACGTGATGCTCCGAGTTCACAAACACTTTCCCGTTGGACTGCACAAAAGAGCGGAGACGGAGAGGATCAATCGATGGAGACGACAAGTTTCATCGCATCGGAGAAGATGGAGTTGCCGCCTGGCCTGATCAACGCACTCGAACTCATCAACAAAATCAACGAAACTGCCATCGATCCCAATTCCACTTTCGTGCAGACAGCTGAAAACACTCTGTCTCTCGTCTGGTTTTCAACAAACAACGAATCACCCTCTTTTCAAAATGTTGGAATGAACTTGGACGTTGTTCTGGCAGCGATGACTCTGAACGTCAAAACACAATCACTCACCACAATTCTCAAAATCGTGCTTGACTACGGCAAAAGCTTCTCTGACCTCTCTCCTCCAAAAACGCAAACACCTGCCCCACTCGATATCTCCACACCTCGCTCGAATCATTCATCTCGTCCATCCTCAGCCAAACCCGGCGACCACATCACTCCAAACCAGCGTCGAACTGGACGATCAAGACTTCAGATGAGCTCAACAAGAAACAGGTACGAACGGGGCGTCAGAAGTCGACAATTTAAAGACCCGACAACGGTGAAAATGAAGATTCACGCGAGAATCGGGCAGATCTGTGTCATCATCCCGTCAGAGAAGACTGATTTCACTCCTCTTTTCGCTTTCACACTCTCTCAAACAACCGCAAAGCTGTCCCAATCAGAACCCGGAATGAAATTCGAAGCATCACTCGGTGCTCTGAATGGATTCGATCTCAGCGGCCCAGAATTCACGCTCTATCCACACTTCCTCCTCTTCGGTGGTCCGTCCATGCCAAGTGATGGCTCGCCAGAAGAAGGAAAACATTCGGATGTGACTCAGTGGCGAAGTCTCACCGTGTCAGGAGAGACGAGTCAACGATGTGATCCAGCAACGTTTACAGGGACGGATATGATGATCAGAGCGAGAGTCCATCATTTGAAAGTGGTTGCTGTGATGGACAGTGTGAATCGGATCTTGTCTTCTGTCGAATCACTCACTGATGTCTTCACGTCAATCGAGAAAAAAGAAAAAACAGAAAAACTTCCTTCCAAAACTCCCTCACGAACAAACACTCCGACACATCATTCCCCATCCACTCCCCTCTCTCGTCACTCACTCGGAAGAAGCGGATCACGAGCGTCAATCACATCTCAACGGCGATCCTCCCTGTCCCGATCAGAAAAGCCAGCAAAGGAAGTGCCGCCTGTCACTCAGAAACAAGTTATTGGGCTGGATCTCGAAATCGATCATTTCGTTGTTTTCATTCCGTCCACACCATTCACCTCTGAGATGGCGATTGTGTCGTTCGACCGGATCACACTCTCCAACTCTCATGAAAACATAACAGCTCGAGTCAGCGGAGTCGCACCATCTCACTCCCATCTGTCTTCATCAGATTTTCAACTAAACACCTCTCCATACTCCATCGACTCGAAATACCCTTTCTATCTTCCAGTGGAACATTACTCTGAGCTGGACGTCGCAAGATTGGACGGGTTCAGCATTGTCTATGTCTCTCCTTTCTCCGATCCAAGGACGAGTGGGTTGTCCGAGTTCTCGTTGATCAACATGCCGCTCCCAACACTTTTTGTTTCGGCTGCCAGCACAAACGATTCCACGCCCGACTATTTACTATTCGCACGCGAAAACCCGTCCGGGACAGACAGCCCAGCACTGTCGTCGTATCTCCACATCGTTCTTCAGCCTCTCGCTCTGTCTGCTTCTGTCACGCGACTACTCGATCCGTTTGATGCAGCCTATCTTCAAGAGAAGAAGGAGGATGTCGCTGAGATGCTGATCGACGCAAAACTCGACCCGATCAAGCTGAGAGTGAGTGATTGTCTCGTCGAGAGCTTCGTCAGATTTGCCGAGTCTCTCATGTCACAACTTCCACAGCCGAAGGAGAAACAACCAACTTCTGTGAAGAAGAAAAAAGAAAGCGAAAGCACTGATGAAACACCAGCCGTTCCGCCAACCCCAATCGAAGACAAAACCGCTCTCGAACCGCCCATCCTCACTTTCACTTCACTCAAACAAGGCCCATCAACACTTCCTGAAGGAGACGAAATTGAGGAAATTTACGTTCCTCCGACACTTTCAGTCCGACAGTTTGATGTCTCCGCAAGCATCTCCGCTCTCAGCGTCGTTATCCTCACAACAGACGCGAAGAAGAAGAAGTCTCGAGGGAATCTCATAAAAACGACTCCAGCCGAAAACGAACCACCGTCTGTGAAGCCGTTGTCATCTTTTGTCGTCTCATGTCCTCTCAACGATTGTCTCAATCTTGCTTCCTTCTCAATCACTTCAGTCAACGTCGGATTCAGAATGTTCAAACACTTCCACGAAGATGCGTCTGATACAATCAACCAAACTCTCCTGAACACGCTCTCCCTTCCACACATGGCGATCACAGCCTCAATCGACGACACACACCTCACTCTCTTCCTTCCTTTCACAAAAACATCACGAACTGCCCCTCAAAACCATGTCCCCATTGATGTTGCGTCTGGATCGGAAATGTATTCGGTTCTGTCGGCCTCTTTCCTCACTCCATCACCATTCGCCGCGCTTGGAATGAAAGGAATCAAAACCAACGTCGGAATGATGACCGATTCCTCGCTTTCTCTTTTCTGCTCGTTGGTCGAGCTGTACGCTTTGGATTCGGTTCGAAAGGAAACATTTTCAGATCCAGAACAAATCACTAATCTCGCACATTCGGAATACTTCCTTTCGAATTCACTTGGTCTGTCACTCCCACAACTTGATTCAACCGAACTCTCGCAAGCTGACAAAGAGTTCATTCTTCTCAATTCACTCCAAATTGCTCAGAAATCGAACAAGTCGAAAGAGGAATTGATCAAAGAATGGAAGACACTCACCCAGCCACTGATCCACTCCACAGCCTCAGTCGAGCTCTCACCAAATATCCCCCCGCTGCTAGCCACCCATTCTCTCTTCGACCAAACAACCAGCCCATCCTGCGAGTTGTGGAAATCTGTCAAACCAGCCCTCCTCATCCAGGATTTCGACGAACAATCGCCTCCGTCTGACCTTCCAACGTTTGAAGTTGCTCTCTCACTCCTCAAGTCCATCGACCACCAAAAGCTTGAGCTGGATGGAGTTCTCAGAGATGTCGTCCTACATGGAAACGTGAATGTGATCCAAATGTTGTTGAAATGGTTGTCAACTTTGGATACCGTCTTCCCGCTCAAACTAATCACAAATTTCGGGAAGAAGAACAAACCACAAAACGAACAGACTCTCGTTGACACTGTCGACCCAAATTCAGAACCAAAGAAAACAGAGCCGATGCAGCTCGATGTTAATTTCCGACTGAAAGCGCTTCATCTGTTCATGCACAAATACGACAGCCCTCTCCTTCTCCTCACCCTCAACAACCTCGAGCTCAACTTCCTCTCCACCCCAACCAAGATGGATGTATTTCTGTGGATGAGCACTCTCAATGGTTTTGATTTGTCTTTCAGAGACGCTCGCTATCCACACATCCTCTCTTTCAACGTGACTGAGAAATACGAACACGCCATTGCTCTCATCTTCAAGCAGACGAAAGGAAAACCAATCGAGCAAAACGGATCAGCGAAAACGTCAACACAGGGCGAGGTGTCAGTTGGACTCAGAGCATCATCGCTTCGGATGCTGATCACACCGGCATTTGTCGGTCTCGTTGTTGAGGTTGTTGCTGATCTCACCAAATCATTCCAACCGGACACAACTGCCAAGAAATCTCAACCACTCGACACAATCCGCCCTCAGCAGCTCGAAGCTTCGACGACAGATTTCGATGACCAACTCTCCATCATACCCCAACCAGATGTCATCCAAGAACCCGAAAAAGCTGCCGATGCCCCAGAAAAGGAGACCAGCAAGCTCAGACTCGACATTCTTGCTGAAAGCCCCATTTTCATCATCCCATCGTCTCAAAACGAGCTCATTGCTTTGGAATTCGGGTCTGTTTATGTTCAGACAGGACATGCAGACGAAACGACAATCAAGTACTCGGCCACTTGGGACACGTACAGATCAGACTCTGCGTTCTTCTTGAAAGACCTTGATCGGATCTTCGCTGCGGAGGTGGAAGACGACAAGTCTCAGTCGTTGATTGAGGGAATGAAATGTTCTGTTTCCGACATCAGCCTGTCTCTCGTCACTTACTCACACGCTGACCACCCACTGCTCCTTCCATCCCTCAATCTTCGTTCGTCTCTAATCGACATTGTCGAACAGAAAGCACCGAGACGAACGCCACTCCCGAGCCCATCCCAATCCTCCATCAGATTCGTCCAAGTTGCTGATGATCTTTTCAAGCCAGACATCACCACCTCGTCCCCCATTTTGAAAGAATTCTCATTCGACGCGGGAATGATCAGAATCCTGACGAAAGATACAGATCCGGATGTTCCAAACATGTTTGTCAGTGCCTCGACGTCGGACATTCTGATTGATGTTCATCCCCCTCACATCGACTCGATCTCGTCTGTCGCGTCGAAGTTCCTTGCCATTCCTTTTGATGACATGAGCGGGAAAGAGAAGAAGACGCCCCAACCGAAGCAAGAAACCACGAAACCCAAGTCACAAAAGGTGGAAACGACGAATGAAGCAATCGCTAGAATCTCATCAGCTCTCCGCCGACGAGAAGAAATCGATGGAAAACATGTTCGGTCGCTCGAAAATGTCATTCTGGCCAAAATCCCATTAATTTCGCTGGTTCTCCACGAAGAACAGAAAGGAAAGAAACACAAAACTATCCCACTCGCCTCCCTCACGCTCAACTCATTCGACATGTCAATGGTACAATTCGATAACTCCGAAATGATACTAATCGCCCGTCTCGAGACCCTCACACTCAAAGAAGAGAGAATCACCCCGCTTCTCTACAATCCGCCCGTCTTCGGCTTTGCATATTCCGTCGTCGGTCACCATAACTTCGTTTTGGAATACATGAAAGACATCAGCGGGGGATCGGGGATTTTTGTTCGAGTGATGAATCCGATCATTACTGTTGCTTCTCCTTTCCTCGCCAGATTGATCGCAGCTGTCTTCGTCATTCTGGACAAGTTCACTGTTGACAAAGAGGACAAATTGAAGGAAGCTGAAAGGGAGACGGAACAGAGAAAGGAGCTCGACAACCCAGAATCGGCCATCCAACAAACTTACATCCAGCTCTTCCAGTCATATTCAGAGATCGACTCGCCTGTTGCCGAGTCAGATCTCGCTCCTGTTCGCAGCTCCAATCTCTCCAAAACCGAACTCGCCGAGACATCAGAAATGGAGACATCGGAAGACGAAAGAGAGGAGACTGATTGGTTTGAGAAGACTGGTGAAACTTCCGATCAAATCCGACTTGCTCCTCCTTATCTTCCCGTCGGACCGATTCCCGCTTCATCTCGTGTTCCACAAAAAGCAGAGCCTTTCGATCCAAAAGACGTCCCAGACCGTGCCACACTCACAATGAAGAGGAAGATCCCGCCAACCCCACCGCCTTCATCTCATCCTGCTGTCACTCCACTCCGAGTTCAGATCCACATCACACAGCCGACCATTCTCATTCCGCCGGTCAGTGCGTATTCAGCCAAAGAAGGGTCAATCTTCAACGAGCTTCAGCTTACGCTGAACGTTGATCTCGATTACACTGTCCTCCCTCCGCCCAAAACAGCTCTCCGACAGCTCACAGATGAGTGTTTCAACTCCTTCTCGACTTTTCTGGTATCGTGGGAGAAGTGGGAGTTCCTCCATCGTGTCATCATCCACAACACAATCGCCCTTCCTTTCTACATCAGTCTCGTTCTCGACGATCTTCCACACTCATCAGACATGGTCACTCTCCACAAAACCAAACGAGACACGAAAGACGGGCTCTCCCAAACACTCGTCCCCAACATTTTCGACGAAGAATTGATCAACGCCGCCATCGACGTGGAACCACCAACGTGGCAGGATTGGACTCATCCTCTCCCGACTTATGTGTTTGAGAAGGAGATGTCGTTTTATGGGCTCGTGGAAATAGCATCGATGCAAGTTGCGAGAAAACGATTGAAGGAAAAATTCGAAGTCAAGGAGACAGAAGGGATCGAGTTGTCTGATATCAACGAGAACATCGAGATTCTGTCCACAGATGTTGTGTTCGATACGATACAATTCCATTTGTATTTCACCCAATTCGAGATTCTCCACAACGGATCGGATTCAATCCTCCAAAGAATACACATGACATCGTCAAAACAACTCTCCATCAGTCTGTACCAGACTGAGATCGTTGAATTGATGAATTCAGTGATGGAGTCAGTGAAGATGATCACAGATTCTCTGCCGAAAAAGGAAAAAACAGAAGAATTTGAAGCCCCTGCCGAATCATCATCCAACTCTCCGTCTCTCTCCGACGCAGCTCCTCTCAGCAGACTCATCGGCACACTTGACGAAGACCATGATTCAACCAAGAAACCAAAAAAGAAGAAACGAAGAGAGCCGAAAGGCGCATCGACTCAGTCCAATCGCTCGGTTTGGTTGAAGCGAATCAAGCAGGAAGAGAACTCTGATGACGAGCCTATTGAACTGGCCGATGACTTCACTGGACAGGACGAATCTCAACTCGATCTGCTGTACAAGCGTTTGCAGAAAGAGATGCAACAAGAATCTGAACAGGAAGAAGACAACGACGATATGTCGTCGTCAGATGAGGACGACGATCCACGAATCCGTCTCGCGAAACAACAAAAGCTCCGTCGAGATCGAAAACGAATCCAGAATTCAGAAGAAAAAGAATGCATTGTTTCCACTGTCAAGTCAGCCATGATCGTATCATGCGATTTCAAAGGAATAGATTTCATGATCGTCAACGATGTTTTCTCAACCATGCCAGCTTTTCGTCTTTCCATCAACGACTTGAATGTTGCCCTCTCTCACGAGAATCGGATCAAGTCCCTCACTTTCGAAGGGGAGAGTCGCTGGATCCAATGGAAACGAGCGTTCGACACCGCTCCTCCTCAACTTCAACGAAACATGCTGATGGTTCTTCCACCAACACCCGGCGAATCATCTCGTCTCTCCGCACAGCTCGACTTTCAGCTGTCGATGGACTTCTTCAATGGGCTGCGGATGGGATTCGAGCCGCTCATCGAACCCATCATCCTTTCAGTTGGGATCAATCCTTCGATTCTTCCGGCACTCTCGCTCATCGTCTCGGCAGGGACGAAGTTGTTGATTAATCTGACGCCTCAAACTTTATCCACTCTCGGAATCTTCCTCCAGGGATTGGAGTCACTCCTCACTCCACAGAACAGAAGCGACGAGGAGCTTGTTTTGGACGACACAATGAAAACGAGAGGAGCTCAAACAACCCAAACGACAGACGTCGACGAGATCTTCCATGACAAACGAAAATCCACCCCGTTCTTAATTGCCAACAGGTCAGGTCTTCCTTTCCTGATTGGAGTCCCATACGTCGAGAAAGACAACATCGGAGGCCAAAAGAAGGCACCAGCTGCCAGCCCAACGTTGTCTCTTCCTGCCGGCCAACTCAAACGAACTCGTCGACCAGAACAACAAGAGATGACTCCTTTCACGATCAGCGTGGCCAATGAACAGGTTCTTCCGTTTGATATGCCGTGGGTGACATACACAGACCCGAACAGCGACAATCAAATCGGATCGAGAAGAGTCAATGCGATGATCGAATTTGAGGGTTATCAACCGTTCAATCATTTGAATATCACCAATCCATTCACGACATTGAAGACACTGAAACCGATTGACCCATCAAAGCCATCATCTGTCATCAGATTTGAGAACATGATCGTTCGTGGACGTCGAATTCTGCTCGTAAGCAGTACTCACCAACTTGTGAACAAAACTACACTCCCAATCACACTCAAGCTCCAATCTGATCAAGGAAGTGGATTAACCAGTAAGACACTCCAACCAAACGAGAGCTTCTTCATTCCACTCGACCATACCCATTCATCTCTCCTCCTCAAACCCGAACGAGGCTCAAAAATCGAACATCTGTCGTCAGTCACAGATTGGTCATATTCTGATTCCATCCCACTCGAAACTCTCCAACCGAACACTCACACTTTCGCTTCTTCTGTCTACAGACCTCAACGAACGGATCAGCCGACTCTAACCACAACTTTATCTGTCAGTGCCCGCTCTCTCTCCTCCAATCTCGCCAAATCTCTTCTGATGAACGATCTCATCCAACGCAGTTCGAATGTCAAGTCGACGTTCACTGAACAGGACGAGGAAGTCGGAGCGTTGGTTGGACTCGATTGTCTGACAATGCGAAGTCCATTCGACGAGTTCGACCGACAATCAATAATCCAGAACACATACGACGTCCACTCCAATCCGATTCTGAAAGCAGGAAAAGCTCGACACACAAAGGAGGAAGATTTCGAGTCATGTGACTTCGTTCAGATTACAATCACTCCTCCACTCAGCCTGCTCAACCAGATGCCCATCCAAATGTACTATCAACTTCTCCTCCCCGACCTCCAACACACCCACGAGTCTCGTCCACGCATCCCGTCTTTCATCAAACCACTCATTCCCATCACACCAACGCCCACTCTCCATCCAGCCAGCCCTCCTCCGCCAATCTGTCCAAATCGACTCTTCCTGATCTACCCCGGTCGGTATGTGCATCTGTACCATGTTGAGAATGTTGGGGAGACGACTGTCAGAATGTGTTTCCCGCGATTCGACGTATACAAACACCTTTTGGACGACCCTCCCCAACACGTCGAAAACAGATCAGACTCAGAAGCAATCGAACCTGACACTCCAGGGAATGATTCCTCCGCAAACCCACAAGAGAATGACACATCTCCTTCCCCATCCCATCAAGTCACTCGAGACCCACACGACATCCTCTCCAGCATCCACCCAAATCCGCTGGACTTTCGTCTTGATGGGTGTCAATGGACTCAGCCTCTGCTGATTCAAACAAATCCACAGACAACACTCTACGCATCTCTCAAGAAGCAACGAGGCGATGTCGACTCAATCGTCACTCTGAATGGGATCACCTTCCTCCTAAACATCGATCTCTTCATGAACGGGAACAGACTCATCCAGTTCTATTCTTCTTACTGGGTTGTCAACGAGACCTTCCTTCCTCTTGTCCTCACCCCAAACACTCCGTTCAACAGTCCAGCCTACCAACCCGAACCGCTCCCGTTCATCGATCCGCGTGGACATCGAACACTCACCGATTCTGACCCTCAATCAGAAAAAGTGGAAGACACAAACCAAAAGAAGCCGCCTGTTCGAGATTACACGCTCATTCCCTTCACTTATTCCGACACTCGCTCAATCGGAAAATCGAAGGTCTCGTTCAGCATCCGTCGAAAGGCAAAGGCGAAGGACGAAAAAGGAAATGTTGTGTACCGTCTTTCAGATGAATCGAACGAGATCTGTTTGGACAATGCTGGCACCACAGTTCCCATCACAATTGAGGAGAAACCGTTCAACTTGAACAAATTTGAGCTGAGCGAGAAGGAATTGGAGGAACTCGCTCCGTTTGGCTTCCTCTCTGACCAACCCTCGAAAAGAACAAAGGAAACCATCATTCGTGATTTCTCTGTTTCTACCACGCTCGCACAAGCACCTTTCCAAAACACTGTCATCGTCAGGATCACTCCCCAAACAGCAATCACATCGTCTTTCACTCATCGCCCAGTTTGGGTTCGCGCTTACCAAGAACCATCATCGTCCTCATCCTCCGACACCGATCACGACGGAATCCTTGTCAAACCAGGACAAGGCCCAATCCCGTTCATCTGGAGCAGCGAGGACAAAGACAGTTACAAATCAAAACTTCTCCAATTCGCATTCCCCACAACCGAAACCACCATCCCACCTCCACCGTACCTCATCCCATCCAAATCATCGAGTGAGATGACTGAAGTTGCTGTGACGTTCGACACAACCCAACCTCAGATCCTCACCACAAAGGAAGGCGATTCCAGACCATTCAAGTGGAGTGGACCGATCAGCGTCGATTTTGTTGGGGAGACAGCCATCTTTGTTCCCGATCCGTCAAGAGACTCGTTTCCGTTTGTGCTGAGACTTCAGATCTCTCAAACTGGAAGGACCGGAACAGTCGTAACACTTCTTCCAGAAAATTCGACAGGCGACAATGATCCCGTCTCATTCACGACCACACAACACGCCATCATCAACCGAACACAAACAACTCTTCGAATCTCTCAAAAGAAAGCTCCAATTTGCGAAAAAGAGGGACGCTCAGTCCACGTTCGTCCAAATTCAACCGTCGCCTTTGCGCGATTCGACGGGATCGAAGATTTGGAAGTCAGGATCGCCTTTGTCGGGTTGGACAAAGTGATGGACTTTGAATTCGACAGAGTCAGGGAATATGGTCCGTTTGTGATCGGAAATGTGAGGAGACCAGATGGCACCAAAGCGGAGGGGAAGAAAGTATTCGTCACAACATACCCATCCGGACGCCAGTTTGTGATGGAGATTTCGTATGAAAAGAACGCGTCTTTCAAACAACAGTTAACTCGCAGCATGAACACTCGTTTTGTGTCGAATTCGAGGATGGTGATTGATGTTCTGAAGGGCATCTCGACCCGACGAGCGTCTCGTGCGTCTCTGAACCGCATCAAACTCCCCACAACTCCCATCCTCACCCCTCCCTCGCCCGGAGACGAACAAGACCTGTCAGATCCGCAAACAGACGAAACACCTTTCCGTCCCATCCAGTTCTTCATCCGAATGGCTGGTTTGGGGATCTCTGTCATCACTGCAGGAACTGTGGACGACAGAAACCCTGTCAGACCCAGCGAGCTTGTTTACTTATCGTTCAGCGGCTTGTCTATCGAATACACAGACACGCGAGCTTCGACATCTGTCGACTTCCGCTTGGGGAATCTCCAACTCGACGATCAGAATCTCTTCGCTCGGTTCCCTGTCGTTCTGGGTCGATCGCCTGTCGGATCTGAAAAAGACAAGAAGATGCATCAGCCGATCATTCAAGGTGCATTCTTGACTCTGAAAGGAGACGAGACTGTGACATACATTAAGGGTTTCAACCTTCTTCTCCAAAAACTCGAATTGAACGTCGAACAAGAGCTGATTATGACGATGATTGCGTTTTATGCCAACGAACTCGCTCCGAGTATCGCAATGTTGACTGAAGTCAAGTTTTCGAAGACACAACCTGTCGTTCAGGAGAAGTTTGTGTCTGCGTCAATCGACGATTGCATGGATCAACTCAAACCTGTCTGGGGCAACCGAAATCTTTTGATTCAGTCGACCCAAAAACAATATTTATTCGCCGAAACATTCCTCCTGCAGCCCATAAAGATAAACATGTCAATTTCCATCTCCGACGTGTCCCGTTTCGCATCTCTCGGAATCGCCAAACCACTTCTCGATTTCATCTCCACCTTTTTGTTGAATCTCGACAACGCTGAGATCTCCCTCAGCGCGCTCTCCTTCTTCGATCTCCAAGGCGAGCGAAGCATCGTCATGTCTCGAATCATCCGTCACTACACAACCTCCTTCATCGTCGAGTTCTACAAACTCGTCGGATCGATGGACGCCATCGGAAATCCTCTCGGCCTCGTCCGCTCGCTCAGCTCCGGAATCCAGAGTCTCGTCTACGAACCATATTCTGGTTTAGTCGACGGACCAGCTGGTTTCGCTTTTGGGTTGACGAAAGGAATGCAGAAATTGTTGTCAGGATCAGTCGGGGCTGTTTTAGGGTCTGCGGGGAAGATCACAGACACACTGGCGACTGGTGTCTCCAAACTCTCCGGTGATGACGAGTATATCAAGTCGAGACAGAAGCAAAAGCAGAACAAGAAGCCCAAACACGCCGTGTCTGGTCTTGTCCAGGGAGTCGCTGCTCTTGGCTCTGGTGTGATCCACGGCATCACTGGCATCTTCCTTCAGCCTATTCGAGGCGCCAGACGAGGCGGAATGAAGGGAGCATTGAAAGGTGTCGGGAAGGGCGTGGCTGGTCTATTCGTCCGACCCACAGCTGGCCTTCTCGACATGGCCTCGCTCGCTCTTGAAGGCATCCGAAACACTGGTGGATTTCTGTCTGGAGACATGGAAATGGGACGAGCACGCGCTCCGAGATATGTGTCACCGTCGGGTTTGATCGAAAAGTATTCAGAGGAAGCAGCTCGAGCATACGAAGCATTGATGCTTGTTGGAAAATTGAAGAAAGAGGAAGATTCATGCACTCTGAAGCCGATGAAACAGAATTCTGTTGAGAAGAATTTCACAGATGTTGTCTTCCTCCTTGTCACGACGGATCGACTTGTCCTTTATTCTTATGGGGCAGGGTTTATGCAAACATTGACAGGACATACCGTCCACACTGATGGCCAAGCGAATAAATCCATTCTGAACATAAAATGGATCTGCCCAAATTATTCCGTTGTGGGGGCTGCGCTTCTGGGCAATGAAAAAGAGGGATATGAGGTGTCTGTGACGTACGAAAAGGGAATTAGTCGATTCCGAAAACGGATGAAGCAAGATTCGCTCAAATTTCAATTCAGGACAAAGGAGGATGCTGCCCTTGTGTATTCTCTCCTCGCTGATGTCATGAAGAACAACGAACTTCTCCATAAAGCAATTGAGCCGTTCTGAAAACACTATGATGTTTATTTTGATGTCTTCTTTCCCAATTTGGTTTTTTTTCTACTTTGACTCAATGATTCACACAAAGGGTTGATCTACATTTCATTGGAAGTCGATTCACGAAGAATGTCTCACAAAGTTCTGCTAGATGAATGAAATGATTATCCTCACCTCTTTTCGGAGAATGAAAAACAATATAGCAAGACAAACACAGAAATCAAGAAGACTCATTCGACTGATATTCCTGCCTTCGCATGGCTCTTGTTTTCGTTTGGAGGAAAGGAGACACAGCATCGGTCAGTGGTTCTGTTGAGGGCTTCACGACAAACTCTACCTCACCCAGATTACATCCGATTGGGTTAGCCTTGAAGTCCCTCCGCCTCCTCTCATTTTCCATCTCAACTCGTTCCTTTTCCCTCCGAATTCGATCAGCCCGACGTTGTTTTCGTTCATAGAGCTTGTTATAATCTGGCCGATCAAGAGCTCTTTGGTCGGTGTGGAACGACACTTCTTCAGGGATCACAAGTGGTCTGTCCGACGGTTGAATCATCTAGTAAGTGTATCAAGTCATAAATAATGGAGACGCATCATACGAAAGGTGGCTTGTCGAGATTAGCGGGACGGGCCCTAAATGGTTGTACTTGAGCCTCTTCCTCTTCTTTCTCAAGTTTCTCGGCGAGTCTCTGTTGATGCATTGCTCCCCTGAGGTCTGTGAGTAAAGTGAATGGCTGAGGAACAATTTCAATCTCAGTTCTTTGAATAAGCTGACAATAGTCACAAAAAGAAGAGAATACTGGTGTTGGAAATTCTGGCATAGGTCTTGCTTTAAACGGAGATACACTCTCCTCACGGCGGATAAGTTCTGATATCTGTTCCATTTCCTGAGCTGTCCGCATTCCACGTTCCTGTGTTTTGAAGGCGAAAGGGACTGGTTCTGTGAGATGAACACTCTGCTTTTCTGGCACCCCGATGACCTACAAAATATCACCGAATGTAATTAATACTCGTTGAAGAATCTCTTTTTTCAGTTTAGTTGCCTTTACATGATGCTTCTCCTCTTTCAGCTGACGATCCAAAGTTTTGATTCTTTCACGACGAACAGTGCGTTTGAGAACTTGTGGTGTCTAGAAAAATGAAACAATGAAACAAAATATACAAGTGGTTGTGTAAGGTTTGCTTTTTTGTTCATCCTTTGATTGGTTAAATTCTTTCTTGAAAAGATCTGAAGAGAAAGAGATACAGAAGTGAAAAACAAAATATCTCACGTTTTTGTCCAATTTTCGTGCTCGGAATTGATTTTGCTTCATCATTTCAATTTCCTGATTCTCTCTTTGTTCACGAGAGAGAAACCTGAATTGTCTCTCGAACAAATGGAAGAATCAAACCTTGTTGGCTTATATCGAAATCTTGTTCGAAGATATGGAGACTTAGCCACTGTTCCTTTCATCTTCCTCAATGAATAAAAGGTGTGTTCAAATTGATCTCCCCACCACACAATTTACTCGAGTTTTATCAATGTCATATGAGGAGCGTGTGCACCACTCATTCTGTACTTTTGCCTCTAGCTATTAGCTTAGCTGAAATTTACAGCAATTCTCGATCCATAACTGAAGCATTTCAGTATGGTCCGAACGACATCAGACTCCAAAGGTACAAGTATGAAGCGACATCAGCCCACTTAAAAGAACTTGAAGACGAGAGAACAACCATCAGAGATCTTCCTTCTGAGGTCGTTGTTCAGTACGACCATGTCGAAGTCACTGGAGATTATTATCAAGCTGACATGCTTGTGGACTATCGCACAAATCTCAAACTCTTGATGCGCTCTCACAAACCAAAGAAATGGTCAAAAGATGTGTGGATCATCCAATATTTCGATTATTATCACTTAGGAATGCCTGAAAGTGATAGCGCAAGTGGCTCAATCACTCAGTGAAATCCACAAAACACATGCTCACCTCAACCTTGTCTCACAGTCTATATATCTCCCATCATCTGGCCCAGCTAAAATTGGTATTGACTTCTCATTCGTCTCCATCCCTCAATACAGCTGATTTCTTCTACGCCAAACCTTGCGATTGCACGGATGACGATGAAACAGTCGATGAACCATTTCCTTTTGAAAAACCACACCGTGCTCCTGAGACATATCAAGAGGGCGGAATGTCTGTTCCTTCTTCACGCGATGTTGTTTTGAAATCTCCGACCCATTCCTTTCCAGATACAATTCAAAAGTTGACATTTGGGCTCTTGGTCTTCTGGCATGGGAACTTGCCACAGGAGAACATTATTACACTGGTATTTCAGCTCTGTGGGCAAGCAACATCTTCAAATCCGGACAATCTCCCGCCGTTCCCACATCGATTGATTCTCAACTCAGAGAACTGATCGAAGCAATGCTAACATTTGTTTGAGTTTTCTTCTATCTTCATCCGTCTATGTTCAGGATTATAAGCAGCGACCTTCCGCACAACAACTCACAGAGCACCCGCTCTTGAAGCCTTTTATCGAAGCTACTCCCGCCCCACCACAACCACGTGAACATGTTCCTTCACCTGCCACTCGGCCGTTCCAGCCAACATTTGCAAAGAGTCCAGAAGAACAACACGATCTGTTTCTCAAACAGCTCAAAGCTTTAAAATCGAAAGTACCAACTAATCAGCACAACATCACGTTTCCACACGACACTAACATTGTGGGATGCATGAAAATTATCTATGGTGTTTCTCTCACCCAAATCAAACAACCGTGGTATGTGAACATCGACGACACAACTGGAGTCGATATTAATGGCATCAAAAGATGGTTTTTCTCAGAAATCACCGGCAAGTTGCTTAATCCTGCTGAATTACCACTATTCATTCCTGATAAAGGCGCTGATGGAAAGTTGACGATCTCAAATGAATCTCAGTTTCAACGACCAGAATACCTTCAGTTTTACAAATTTGTTGGCCTTTTGATTGGAAAATGCCTTCTGGAGGGACTTTTTGTGGAGTTTCGATTCAACGACTTCATCTGGAGACAACTCCTCGGCTATCCGCTTCACCCGTCGGACCTCCAGTTCATTCAGAGAGACCTATATCAGTCATTTCAAACAATGCTCACTCAGAACTATGTTGATTCAACACAAACATTCACTGTCCGGATAAATGAACAAAACGTTCCGCTCATCCCAAACGGCGAGAATACACTTGTCAAAGAATCTGAAATTCAAGACTATGTTGACCTAGCATGTCTCGCTATTTTAAATCAATATACGCCTCTGTTAACTGCCATGCGGACAGAATTACACACCCTCGTCCCTGAATCGATCCTTCGCCTCCTCACACCTGAACAAATCGCCCTCCAGGTGTGTGGGATGGGAGAACTTGATGTTGCTGACTGGAAAGAGAACACACATTATGAATCCCCTCTCACTGAAAATCACCCAGTCGCCATTGCATTCTGGGGAGTGATCGACGCATTCGACAACGAACAAAGGAAGAAAGTCCTTCGCCTTGGCACAGGATTGACGAATGCTCCTCCAACAGGCTTCAAGCATATGAAAGCAAGCCCGACTAGCTCAACAGGAGGGTTCAACCTAAAACTCCTCCGAACCACTAAGCCAGTGATGCCTGAGGGGCACATGTGTTTCTGCCGTCTTGACATTCCTCAGGTAACTGATGTTGACGTCATGAAGAACATGATTATGAGGGCAATGGCTCAGAAGGTCCGGCCCAATGATTAGTCGAATATTTCAAGACTTTAAGCTTATATTCTTTGTTCTCTCATCATTTATTCCACCACTATTTCATTGCGATGCATTTTTTGATGGAACCCAAATCATTCGATTCACATGAACGGAGTTTCTCTGTCAACATGTAGATAAAAGGGTTGATCAATCAGGATACGATTTCGTCCAATCTATCTATCATGTAGAACCCTTTCCAGAAACCTGCAAAATGAGAGTTAGAAGTTCTAACTCATCTTTTCCAAAGTATTTGCGAAAAATAACATCGTGTTAGAACAAAAATTGTGTGAAATGGGACCCAACTTTTGTATCCTTCCTAATTTTTTGGAGACCACTAATCACTCATGACTATTTCAGAAATAGTGTCCATTAAACGTGAAAATGCTTTAATATCCAGAAATCGAACACTGAAAATGAGACTTTTTCTCCACAAAAAATTGTAAAAGTATTTTAGCCCGCACTGTTGTTGAAATAGAGGTTAATGTTCTCCAAAATTCTAGTTGTCGAGATGACATTCCTTTTATTTGAGGAAATTGGCATCAACGGAAGATCTTCACTTTTTGATAAAAGGAGAGTGAGGAAATGAGAAAAGAATGTCAGACTATTGCATTCGAAGTCAAGAAGCTGGCGTAGTCATCAACGCTGATCTTCGGATGTGTAGCGATAATTGGAGGCGGTTTCACCCCGTGGAAACTCGTCAGTAGAAAGTGCTAAATATGGTGTGTAACTGATTAATACTGTTCATCGTTATCAATTCCAGAAAATTAGAAACTTCCACTGAAGCGATCGTGAGATAGGGATGGCTCATTTCACGAGTGACTGCCGCACTTGAGCCTGTTTTATCTGACGATATTGGATCGATTATGGAAGAAAAAAAGAGAATACCCTGTTGATGAAGATATGCTTTACTCTGGAAGTGCTTGATACAGTCTTCTGTCCGCGATCCCTCCAACCCAGTTTGTCTTTTCCTTGTTTCCGTGATGTTTCGGAAATTCCTTCAAGTATATTGTTCCTGTAAGACAGGTCTACAATAAAAGTCTAAAAATGAAGAAAAGCGAGCAAAATAATGAAAAAGACAGATCAACCAATGAAACAAGAAAATTTGTCCAGACCACCTTTGATCCGTCGCAATCCCGCTTCGGTTCGATTCTGTTCTTTCATCATCTATTCATTCTTCTTCACTTTTGGGTTTCGGTTTGGTAATTCGCGTGTTTTGTGAAGCCCAAAAAATGAAATATGGGTAGCATGGCTCTGTGATTTAGAAGCGAAATTGAGAAATGGACAACGGAAAGTTGCATGACACAATTTCAGGTGTGTAATTATGGAGGGAACAAAGTTAAGAAGATTGGGTCCCATTTCACACATTTATGTTGAAACAAAATCTTCTGTTTACGAGAAACTCTTGTCAAAACATCACTATAAGGTTTCCATTTCTCTTTCATCGCTCATTTTGTCGAAAGGAGCCAGAAAAGCTTGGTCTATTCTAATTCCTCGCAATCATCTTCTTTTCCGCTTTTACAGGCGAAGGGGGTTTTGGGGTGTTTGTTCTCTCACCTTTTTCACCTTCTTAGAGTTTACAAAGTCACCAATCAAAAAAGAAAAACTGTTGCAGTGAAAATCATAAAGAATAAAGATTTTGACATCAAAGAAGTTCAAACACCACGTGATCTCTCGAAGTCTTCCCATGTTTCTGCTTCATTTTCCAGACACAAAAGCCCATTCCTCGTTAATCTTCTCAACTTTATCCAAGACGAAGCCTGGATCTTGCTCGAAACTGAATTTTGCAATGCCAATGTAGATCATTTCTTTTCTCTACTTATTACGAATAGAGTCTCCAGGATACCCTTGATCACTTTGGCAAACTCTCAGAAGCGACCACACGACAACTAATGTTCCAATTCTGTCATATTTTTTGTCTTTTATAGCTTCGTTTAGTCACTGGTCTTGATTTATTGCATAGTCAGCATATGATCCATCGGTTTCGTCGTCACATTTTTCTTCACACACAGATCTCTTCACCCTTCAGAGATATCAAACCGGACAATATCCTCCTCCACAACATCAACCCACAGAACGAAAAATTGGTGAATTGCCTCGTGAAAATTGCGGATTTCGGTCTATCCAGACGCCTCGATTCTCGGAATCTCGCTCAAACCATCTGTGGGACACCTCTCTACATGGTCCTCATTTTTCATCCTTATTCTTCCCATAAATTCTCACAGGCCCCAGAATTACTCTTTCAAATCGAGGATTACACAGCAACTGTCGACATCTGGTCAGGCGGCGTTATGCTCTATGAGCTTGTCTCTGGGAAGTAATTTTTATTTTTCTCCCCTTAATTTTGCATTATTTACATCTATTCTCCAAGACCACCTTATGTTCCAAACAATCCACTCGCACTCATCAGGTTTCCTCGTCTTCTCATTTTACCCATTTTATTCTTCTTCTCCGAGCCGAACAATCCCTTTTCTTTTTTCCTCTCTCATATTCCACCTCTCCCCTCCTCCAGAATGATCTCAGTCCCCCCTCCTCGCCCTCCAAACATCTCCGATCAATTATGGGACTTGATCCAAATGATGCTTTCGCCACAAGCTGCTGCCCGCCCTTCGACAACCGAAGTTCTGCAACATCCGTGGTTCCAAGGTGCAACATTCCCAGAGGGGATCAAACGGAGAATGGACGACCTTTCTGATTTGGCAGCACCAGCTCGAAAGGATGGGGAAGGGAAAACTGATTCTGGTGAGCAACGAAGACGAGAGCGGGAAACGAAGATGGCAGAGCGGGAAGCAGAACGACGAGCGAAAGATGAAGAACGAAGGAAGAACCAAGAAAGGAAGCAGAGGGAAGAAGAAGAACGAAAGCGGATTCAGATCGAAAACAAGCGAAGAGAGGAAGAAAACAAGCGATTGGCAGAAGAAGAGAAGCGGAAGCGAAAAGCCGAGCAAGAAAAAGCAAAACGAGAGTTGGAACAGCGTCGCCAAGACGAGAAGGACCTCCCGCTGATTCTCCAACAGATTGCGGAAATGGAAGAAAGAGAAGCACGTGAACGACAACGACGACGACAGCAACAGGAAGATGAGGAGAACAGACAGAGAGAGGCACTACGAGCACAGGAACAGGCACGCGCTGCTGAAGAATCAGCGACGAAGCGACGCAGAGAGCTCGAACATAAACTGGCCGAAGCGATGAACCAAGCAACAAACCTGGCAGCTGTCCAGGATCTCGTGCGACAGCTGCAGAACGAGGCGGACGACATGTCAGCGCAGGAGATTGAGGAAATCTACGCAGCGAATCAGGCGCGAATGAGCCAGTGGATGCGACAGAAGAAAGAGAAGGAAGCAAACCGGATTGGGCGTCTCTTCCCATTCCGATTCTCGTCGTCGCCTCCTCCCCCCTCCTTCCCTCATCCACCATCCCAACAACAACAGACTGCGGATCAGCCACCACCCAAACAACGACAGACTGCAGATCAGCCACCACCCAAACAACGACAGACTGCAGATCAGCCACCACCCAAACAACAACAGATTTCGGATAGGCCACCGATTCAGACACACCTGTCAATGCCAGTGCAGACACAACCAGTCCTCGCTTTTCAGCAGGGCCGGATCGTGTCCCCAGCCGACACACCACCTCGCGCTCAGACGGAGCCTGCTCGTGGAACTCCGCTTCTGAAGACAATAAATGGGCAAAGGGTGTTCCGAAGAGCGGTGAAGAAGGAGGAGGAGGAATTTTGAGTCTTTTGTTTGAACTTGTAAGCGATTATCTTCATTTTGGTGAGATACTACACTGTATTTGCGATACTGTCCGAAAATTGGGAATGATACACGTAATGGATGAATATTGGGATTTAAGGTGATCATCAGAACCACGCCACTCGACAACAAACCGAAAACAGAGCAAGGAGAATAATCATCAAAATGTGAACAATCAGGGGACAAAGAAGGACGAATCTCACCCACAATCATGACGATCTCCTTTACAGATGATTTGAAGTCAGAAATCATCGGAGTTTCCTTCCAGACAGAGCACTTTCAATCGAGGTTGTGATTCCACGGAAATAAACTTAATGATCAGACGTGATTGACGCCAACGACTTGCGTACATGCTCTGTTGAAGAATCGTACATTCTCATTCCTTCTCAGATGAAGCTGGCTTGTCCAGAGAAGAATAATGAAGCGACTTCGATTATTCTGTGTGTCTCCGAAATCGGGGTGAAATGAAGTGATTTATGTATTGTTGAATTGGATTGAATAGTGTGAAAAGGTTATTTGGCATGGTGGAGCGACAATAGGTCAGAGTTCGATTGTTCAACCCTCATGATTCAAATGTGGCACTTGAGAGTGCTTCATAAGTACAAGAGTGACAGAAAAGTTGAAGAAAACGAATACTGGTGTGTTAAGGGGAAGAAATGATGAATTAAAGTTCTCGAACGAGGAAAAAAGCTCGAAAATCGAGAGATCGTGTGCCATGTCTGTCACGTGCATCAACATCAAAATAAGAGCAAAATCTCTTTTGAAATGATGCAGATAGGTCAAAAACGAAAAAGTCCAAGCTGAGTGCAGCACGGGGTGATGTGGAGACAGATTCATTCGGATTCAGGAGAAGGTGTGGGGGGATGCGAATCAAAGTTGTAGAAATCAATCACTTGATCAAACATGCTTTCTTCATCATCTTCAAACGAAAGAAACGACCCAGACAAGGGGGTGTCGGGGCGGAAAGAGAATTGTGACGAAAGTTCGTTAGATTGGAAAATATCCAACGCCCGAGGTGTTGTCGGGAACGATTTTGATGTGCTTCCCAAAAGGAGTTCAAAATCATCTCCCTCCATCAATCGGGCAGGCATTCTGGGAACATCGGTTGATGGTTCTTTCTTCTCGCTTCTTCTCTCTTTCACAGAAAGAGGAGACGGAAGTGGGAATCCCATCATGCTTGTTGCGGGAAGTTGAGGGGGTAGTGTTTGAAGAAAGGGGAAAAGAGAAGGTGTTGAGGAGATCTTCGGCAAAATCGGATGTTGGGTCGAATCGATTCCTTGTGCCATCTGTGGAACGAACTGCTGCGCTCTTGGGTTCAGTCCCGACGGATATTTGTGAACGTTGTTGTGTCGACGGCGGCTTGAACGACTCGAGGATGAGCCTATTCTCCTCGTTCGATTCTTTCCTCTCAACAACTTTCGCGCCTCTCCTGCTCCTTCCTTCTTGTTGAATGCGGAGAGTGTTCCCGTGATTTGCATCCGACCAACATATTCCATGTCCATGGTAACAGAAAATGGGATTATTCCCCCTTCAACAGCGAGGAGAGTCTGAACAAGCTTGAGATCGAAAACGGCATGAAAATGGACAAGTTGGATAAAACATGCAAGATAACGATGCAAAACACTCTCAAAACTCGGAATTCCATCATACATTTTGACCGGCAAGGTCTTCCTTGAAAGCGAGACGAGCCTTTCCAGACAACGCATTTGACCGGATCCACACTTCCAGTTTGTCGACGCCGCCGTCCTCGATGGGCCACTGCCTTTTGAAGAACTCTTCGAGTGCGTTCATGAAGATGTTGGCGGCAGGAACGAAGCGGTCGGGCTTGAGGGAGTTGATCATGTCGACGCCTTCGAAGTTCATGAACATGGAGTTGTGGAGGACAGAGTTGAGCTGAGCGAACTGGCAATTTGTGAGAGTGCGGACAGCGTCGTTCTGGCGGAGAATGTCGCGAGCAGCCTCGGTGGAGAGTCGGTCGGAAAAGAGGACGAAGAGATGGCGATGGAATCGGAAGTTGGAGCTGGTGGGGTCGAAAGGGTCAGTGGCGATTGTGTATTTGCTGTTTGTGGAAGGATGGTTTCTGAGGAAGAGTGAGAAGGGAGGGGCAGACTGGAGGGCAGCGTGGACAGCGTGTCGGACAGCGTCGGTGTCTTTGGTGAGGAGCTGGAGGTCGAGCACAGTTGTCTTTTCGACGGCGTACAACACAACGTGGCAGCCTCGGATGGCCTGGAAATGAGAAGAAGAAGAGGAGACCATGACAGGCCCGTTTCGGAGGAGGGTCTGGGGAGTGGTGGAGGTGGGAGGGAATTCGAGGTACAGAAATGTGTTCTTGTCGGAGATGGGGTCAGCGGGGCGTTGGAGAGGCCCGAAGTGTGTTTGGAAGTGTTGGAAGGCAAGATGGGGAGTGAGTGGAGGAAGGATGTTCTTGACGAGAATCCAATCTGGAAGGAATGGAAGAGGGGAGTGGTCACACTGTGAGCGGGTGTTTTGATGCGGAAGGCCATTCTGTGGAGAAAGCTGGGAAGATTGAGAACGGTCTCTGTTGAGGCCATAACTTGTTTTTGTGACGATCGCAATTCGGTTGTCATTCTGAAACCATATTTCACTCTCAATCGTATTCAGTGTGTGTGTTAGAAGAATTCGATCTTGTTCATCACTTTTCTGATCATTCACGAGACCTCGATGGAACGAAAACGCGGGTCGTGTCAACTCTGACTTCTTGATCTCCATTATCTGACACGAACTGACACTTGCCTGTTCTCTATTCCTGCTCACCGCGCTCACGAAAAGACTGTGGAACAATCAGAATTGTGTTGTGACATCGAAACGCTGTTCCTCATGATTGATCGACCATTTCTTGTGGGCCTCCAATCTCCAACACAACCGAACGATGTCACTTCTGATTATTCCACCATTGTTTCCTGGTGCTCTTATTTCGTGTCAATCATTTTCTGACACAACCTCACTTTCAAAACAGCATAAAAATCAAATCATAAAACAATGGGCTTCATACTCCACATCCGTCTCACAAACCCAAAAGCGGATGGGGCCACACACTCCCTCCCGCAGAATTCTGAGTTTCGGAGAAGGAGAGGCTGGTCGTCGTGTTCGTTCTGTTGTGGTGCCGTCATCTTCGGAGCGCTGTCAGGACAGTTCGGAAGGAGTCGATCCAACTCGACCGAGTTGCACAGAATGACTTCATTCTGTTTCAGAAAGTGTGGCTTGTCACTGTTGCGGTAGTTGGAAGAAGTCCTTGGATGAATGAGATGGTTCAGAAGACGACGAGAACAAACCCACAATGACAACAATCTCAACTCTGTCGATTTCAGAGTGAATCTTTTAGAGTGACATCAACTGCGTCTTTGACAGATTCTGAAGTGAGGTGAGATGCGATGTTCTGTCATCGCCTCATTCTTTGGTGTTCAGCCGCATTCCCCCATTCTGACATCAGACTTTGCGAGAGAGTTCTCCAATCAAGTGAATCGATTCTGTTCTCATTCGGACACTGATTCGGTGTTCGAAGGAGAAAAGAGATGTTTGGTGTTGTTGAACAGACAGTCTCGACAGACTTCACATTCAAAATCATAGTCCTCCCATCAACCCGTACTTGTTCATCAAGTCGTACGATAATCATTTCTTGTTGAATTGAATTTGTTTCATTCCATCTCCAGCTCCTTCCGTGTTTTGAATCTTTTCTGAAAAAGTGGACACTATCAATGGGCTCATTTCAAATCAAAATGGAGAATGGACCTGTATTGACACTGTCGGAGTTGCATGCGTACATCAGCGTGGATCAGAAAGACATCCACCCGCGCTCCCCGCACGTTGTCCTCTTGGACGGGGCGGTGGTGAGGATGTCGCAGTTTAAACTGCCGTTTCTGGAAGGACTTCTGCGCCCAACCAGAATTCGTCATCTTACTGCATTTCTTCAAGGTGAAGAGATTGGGAGAACTGGGACTCGAGAATATCTCAATAAAGCTGAATCTACACAATTGCAGAAAGAGATCCTCGAACTGATCTCCAATGGCATTCACCCAACGTACAAGGACGTCGGAAGGATGGTGTGTTCCGCAACAGTATCTTCCATCTTTTTTCAGGCTTTTTCGATTCGTCGAGATCGGTTGAGATATGTCTCAGTCGACATCCACGAACCATGCAGAAGCTGGGTCAGTGGATGGATCAAGAACCATCCTCTTTTCAAGGCTCTTAAGCCAATCTGTATGGAACAAAGAAGGCAGAATTCATTAACGAAAAGACATACACAACCGTTTTTTGAAAACTTGAAAAAGCTGATCGACGAACACGACTATCCACCAGAATTAGTCTACAACTTTGATGAGACATCATTGGTTTCTACACAGTTCATTTATGAAAAAAGGATCACGACATACAGTAGTTCAGTCGCCTATTCAACGCCGCCGTCAATGATCTTCAGTCACACGATGCTGTTCACAATCGCTGCTGATGGGGAGGCTCTAACTTCTCATCTGATCCTCCCAGCCAAAACGAACCAAGATTCCCTTTCCAGACATTTCCCTTCCCGCTTTTCTTTCCACACCTCACAAAAAGGGTGGATGAACAAGGAGCTCCTCTACGATATCCTGATCAATGGACTAGGTCCAGAAATTCAAGAGCGTAAAAGGAAAATCAAAAAGCCTCTCTCACGAGCGCTATTAATATTTGATGGACACTCGTCCAGGAATCAACCAACTCTGTGGAAACAACTTGCAGACTTGGGGATTGACAGTATCTGTCTCCCCTCCAATTGTTCCTCTATTATGCAACCCTGTGACCTCTACGTCAACTCCGCATTCAAGCGAAATCTTCAAAAACTCCCGCCACTACCATCAAAAACAAAACAGAATTCAGAACTAATTCCATGGCTATTAAAGGTGGAATCGGCTGCTTTAACTGCTCTTGATAATTCAGAACAAATTATCGCAAGCTTTCGAGAATCTGGCATTTTTCCCTTCAACCCGGAAATTGTTACCAGTCAATTGCGAGACGGAAGTCCTGCAGAAGAAACTCGTCGTGGATTCCCGCTTGGTTCGAAGGTCCTCTCAGATCCAGTTGTTCAAAGTGGGTGGAGAACACATCTGAAACTGCCAGACGTTGATGACGAACAAGATCTCGAAACAGTGAATCCACTTTCGATTCAAGCTGAAATTGATGATACTGATCCATTTCTTGAAGCTCATCAGCTAGCTCTAAGAAAACGTCTGATGTTTCCCTCACAATCTGAAAATGATGATGAATTTGAGAACCTCCCTATTTATGGAAGCGAAACTCCACTTAAACAGATTCCAACAGGCAATGAAACAACTACACATTCATCCTCACAGCCTTCATCGAATTTGGAGAGCCATCTACTACCTCAGTCACGCGGCCATCCACGAATGATCCGAGACGACGACGATGATGAACCTATTCCTCGCTTACCAACGAAAACAAAGAGACAGAACTCGACGCCATCGACCATTCAATCCCCTGAGAGGCAGACAACAAAACAAGAGCGTCAGGAGACTCCTCCGTCGTTGCATACCTCGACTCCGAGACGATCGTCAACAACTCAGGGAGGACGAACAAAACATACTCCGGAGTGGTTTCGACAGTTCGGATAATCACTTCACATCTCCTATTGATATTAGATTTTCACGTAATCGTCAGAGTAAAGGAGTGAGGTGAAGAAAAGAATTGAATGGTTTGATCAATGTCTCCCTCGTCAATTAAGGAGGAAATAGAGGGCTGAATAGCTGGACTGAAGGGATAAAGAATAGACTGTTCGTGCATTAACTTAGTACGCCTTGATGAACAAGTCCGGCTTGGTCGGGGAACTATCAGCATCCATCGAGAAATTCATGCTCACACTGAAAGACCGACAATCCCACTCGAGTGGAGAAGAGCAGAGATGCGATGTGGAGTGTCAAATCACCACAGATTGGTGGAAGCTCGTGAAAGAGAAAAGTGAGATCAAGTGATCGAGACAAAAACGGACTTTAAAACAACTAAATAAAGATCAAAATGATTCACTGAACATCTTTCAGATGGATCAACTTTGAGAAGTTCAATTCGAACGTTGTCATTAAACACACATGATAGAAGATTGGCACTCCACAATGTTTGATCAACACTTTTGACAGATAAACAGTTCATTTATCACATTTTAGAGTGTTGGAGAAACACAGTGGGATATATACATATGTGGTACATTCAATACGAAGCCACAAAATGAGCATTCTTTTCAAGACAAAAATTCTTCTTTCTCGAGATTTTATGTGCAATTAACGGAAGATATGTCTTGATCATTCATGCCCAATAGTTGCTCCGTGTCTGTAGGCATCTGCCAAGTCCTCAGAGAAGAAAAAAATGAACAATGAGTTGCTGATGGTGAAGGAATAACTTTTCATATTATGATCAAACAGATGAAATATTTACGAAATAAGATTGAAATGTAACAATGGAACAGACATGGTGAGCACATAATCATCTGTATTGAAGAACCAGAGAGATTGAGGAGATGTGACAGTCGAAAGTTGTCACTGTTGAAAGATTTTGAGAACACTGAATTGGAAGAAACATGAAATAAGAGCTCGGAATAATGTGATAAAGTCAACTAATCTTGATCAGAGTGGATATTGAGAGAGAAAAACAAGACACAACATATCAACAGACATTCTCGATGAGCGTTGAATTTGACAACGTATAACTTCACCCAATCCGAATAGAGAAGAAGGTGAAGTAGATTTCGTCAAACAATGTTTCACATAAGGATCATTCGAAGAGTGAGTTTTTGAGTTGCCCATACTTCAACGTTGTGAAAATCCGTCTTCGATCATCCCATGGTTGCTCATTCTCCGAAGAACTCATCGTCCAAACAGTGGATATCGTTGTTTCTCTCACTTTAATCTGACTGTTGTATGTATAAACGCTGGATTCGAAAATCCCGACACTGAGTTTCAAATCAATGGCACTATGTGATTTGACAAACTTGGGCGCTGATATTCTGGACGTTGTGAGATATACCAAACGAACGATCAAACAAATCAGAACTAGACAATGGGGCAAATACAGAATATGGTGGACCTACTTTTTTCTCACGAATGAACACTTGAAATCACTCTATTAGCTTCGTTTATGTTCAAAGAATCTTAAATTAGTGAGAATCTTCGAGAAAAAAGTTCGGAAAGTAGTTTTACAAATTTATCTACACTTCACCCGATCCTTTTTCCAGTCACTTTTTCACAATGTCTGGTCGTCTTCACAGCCCCCCGCTCAAGAGCAGGGGGGGCTGTGAAGACTATTAGTGAATTCTCAAAAGAAACACAGAAAAAAGGATCTTTGTGAAGTGTTGAAACAAATAAAGGCCTCGATCGGACAAAAAAGGGCCCTTCTTGTCCGCCCTCAAAATCACGAATTTATATCATAAATTAATGCTTCATCACAAAATATTATCAATTTGACGTTTTTCTGTAGGTCCACTATATTCTGTTCTTGCCGACAATGGCTTTTTTCTCGAAATCAGAAAATGAATTCTTCGACGATGGCCCAATCTGGACAATTCACAACAATTTGGTTCAGATGAGGTTAGAAGAAGAAGAAAGACACTTTTGATCGAATCCACTGAGTTTTGGGAAAATGAGCATTTCTATCGATCTTTGGACACCTCCGATTTGTCCCAATAATTTTGAAAGACTCCATCCGTTTCACAGCTCTTTTTACCAAATTGTGTCTATTCTTGTTCCAGTAACTGATGAAAGTCCTCAATCTCCACGGATATCTTCTCTCAAAACTTCGTTTCTACACATCCTCTTTTCAAGGACTGACTCTCCCGCCTTCATTGTGACCTCACTCCTCCTCCTTTCATAAACTGCGTTCCACTCAGATCGATAACCATCAAGTCACATGTTTGAAGATTGGGTGTGCATTTTTCACTTTCTTTGAAACTCGTAGCACCTGAAAGCGAGTTCTCTTTTTTCATGATGGTTACTCTTGGAGATTAAGATAATAATGTCCCAATGTCTCTTCACCAGTGTCAAACAGACATATAAAACCTGTTTGCTCTCAATTATCTCTCATAATTTCAGATAGACAAAGGAAAGGAGTGTTCAAGACACGTTCGATGATGATCTTGCCAGATGGATGCAAGTATGTGTCCAATTCAAGATAAAATACTTGTACTCCTGGGATCATGAAGATTTATAGATTCAACTGATAATTCAAGTGCCATAGAGCATTTTCGAGACTGATGAGTATTTTGCCTCGATTTCTTAACAATACATCTTTTCTGTACTCTCCATTGTAGAACCATCTTTTTTCACATTGTTTTACCTCGTGATCTTCTCTCATCTGTTTTTGAAACAAAATATGAGTCAAATTGGTGTTTCAAAAAAGTCTTGATTCTCGTCACGATCGAAGCTCAATTTTCAAACAAACCCCTTTTCCATCATCTTTTAGTGATTTCAAGAATTTGGAGAAAAATAAAAAAACTGAAACCATCCATAGTGTTTTGGCTCTTTTCAAAATTATTGGGACATTTGAGCCTTCAAAAGTCTTGCCATCAGACCGACTCATCGTTTCCGCGATTCAACTTGACCGTGACGGCCAATGTATGAATGTCCGAACAGAAGCAGATGTGCAGGATAAATCAACGGATGTCAGTATTTCTGGATCATTCAATCTGAATGTGTTCTTATCTCAAAATCGTTTCTACCCAATTTCTCATCCACAAGGTCGTCCTGCCCGCTCACAGTTTTCGGTATCAGATCTCCTGCAATCATTCCGATCAGATTTGTTGGTTTGATGATTGACCAAAGTCACGCACAGCCTTACCTGTGCTGACTTCAGGTCTGTCGTGCGAATCTCGTTCTTTGGGAAATGGTCAAATTATCGGCCATGTCGTCCGACGATGCCAAAAGATGATTGCATTTGGATTGAAAGGCTGCTCATGTCACTTGTTCACAAGAGCAGTGAAATGAATGCACGACTCGATGCTTCAGTGTTAGGGAGTGTGGTTCGTGTTTGTGCTGGGAGCTCTGACGCTGACATTCGTTTGGAGCCTGACAGACATTTCGGTGCATCTGCACACGACGTGTCATCCTGACTCGATTGAAGCACCCAATTAATTAACTGCAGGTGGTGTTCCCGACACAGCAGTTTGTGCACATCCACTCGTTCACACTTCAGATTAACTCATCCATCGCGCTGTTCTCGAATCCAGCGTGGAAGGACACATCGCACCTACGGACAGACAGCGACAATCTGCGAGGGACGAGCAAGAGGGCAGTGAATTATTGGGAGACGTCGAACGAGCGAACAGTGAGGATGCCGAGCTAGACGCAACTTTGGAAGCTGGTGCATCCGACACAATTCTGTTGAAGGTGAAGACTCCTCACACACGCGAGATGTTCGCAGTAGTCGACGAGTTCAGCACGGCTGCACGCGACCGGTTGTTGCAGAACGATTTGTGCGAGCGAGATCGGAGTTCAGGATGGATGAGGATGTTTGCGAGAGTGACCGACGTTGTGATGTAACTGGTGTCGACCACGGAACACCTGATCACTCAGCCAGCTGTGGGACTGCCGCCGATCATCAGGAAGTTCGGAGTTGTCGGTAAACTTGGAACGATCTTGACCTGATCGAGAATCTTGTCTTTCCCACTTCCCTCTTCGGATCAGTGTCCAGCCCGGGGCCGACTATATCTCATCAAGCATTCCATCTATATCTCATCAAGTTTTAATCAAGGGTTTTCTCCATCCCTTAATAGTCTTTTTTCAGATTCAGAATTCACTCGAATTCAGACTCAACATGTCATTCTTATCTTCATCTCACTGTAGCTCTCTCTTTTTTCACCATTTTATGTAGAATAAACTCACTTCTGTCGTTTCAAACAAACATCGTTGATCGAGCCATTGATTGTTTCTTTCTCAAGTCGAGAATCAGTAACAGTGGACTCATCTTCGTTATCTCGTCGTTTATCGACTATTTCTATGTGCATCATAGAGACATCAATGGTGAAATCGGACTCAGAACTCTTCTGCCCCCTCACATTCTCGTATCAATCCCACACCAATGTCCTTTATCTTCATTTAATGTACGTTCATCTTCATCAGTCAATGTTTGTATGTAAATGTATTGGGATGGTTTATTGCCGCTTTTTGGCCTACCAGGCAGAGTTGTACCATTTCTCTTGATGTTTCTTCTGGTCGACATGGTGGAGGTATTCTCGATTGAAAACATCGAGAGACTACATGATTTTTGGCCTGTTAAGCTGTGTCCAGTCGAGGTGGGATTGTCCAGTCCAATGTCCAGTCTCCTATTTGGGCGATGAGAGATCTGACCCATGATATTGGTTATTTGGCTCCGAACATATTTTCTCCGCAGGGATTGTTAAATGAACGATTTGTCGTTGTGTACATGAAATGCACCCCAAATAAAACCAATTGAAAGAAAAAGATATTTCAGTTTACAACTTTGCGAGGATCTGTACTGTTGATGTGAGATCTCGAATTCTTGCTGATATCTTGTTAGTTGGGCCGATATGTTCCTTTCCTCCCATGAATATAAAAACGCCGCTGCAGTTTATTCATTCTTATCTTTGTTGTGAACGACGTGCTGGGCAGCCACAATCGTAACATGTGCAATGAGGAGTGATGCAGATAACCAACACGGGGAAAGAACTGGAATGAGAGAGAAGAAAATGAATGAGGCATGCGGAATGACAAACAAGAGAAATGTGGACATCCGGAGGTGTCAACAACAATCTCGTTCAAAAGACATACTGACCCGACCATCAACCACAGAGGTGAAGAGAATCATCATCGACACTGAGTTTCCCGAAGTTAGAAGAGTTGTGCCGCAGTAACCCAACTCCTTGGAGAAATAGTTCGATGAGTCACAGACAGCCTTTTTGATTCCGCCAAGACAGTTACGCGGTACTTCTCTGATGAATTGGTTCGAGCACACACAGCGTTGATACTTGTGGAGATGAGGGCTTGGGTGTGGTTGAGAGTGGACCTAAACATGATACCAAGAATCATCACAATTGCTGTGAATATCCGTCAAGGTATCCAGAATACAAATTCTTGCATTTGACTGCAATTCTTTGGAAATATGCGGATGATTCCAAACAGGAGCAGAGGCGTGTCCAGAACACAATCAATGGTGATCGAGCAGGTCAGCGCTCACCAATGCGTTTGGACAAATATATCTGGAAGATGAGGAAAAACATGAAAGAGAACATACTGTAGAGGATGAATCTGTGCATACGAGCAGTAGAGATTCATATTCCAATGAAAAGAACTCATTCCCCACATTGTGAGGAGTCATCATGCAATGAATCTCAGTTGCTATGAGAAGAGAAGAATTGAAAGAATGAGCAGAAGAAGCAAACAAACATTGATTAAGACAACAGGGAAGATATAAATGATCACACAGATCATCCCAACGATTGACATAGCCGCAGAAGCGACCTGAATACAGAGAATATCGGATTCCACATCATAAATTGAAGAAACTCAAGTAAGTTGATCTCACCAGTGAAAAAGTCACGTATCATCGAGGCAGAACTTTGAGGAAAGGATGCGAAACGAAGGCTGGAACAGAAAGGAATAAAAGAAGAATTTAGAATGAGAAATTCACACATTTGAGTTCAAGCATAGAGATTCGATGGTGATATCAATCGTGGGGTGAGAGATGTTGTGTCTGGGGAAGAATGAATGAATTCTAGATCTGTTGACTTTGCGTCGCGATTTATGACCCCACGGTATTTCAAAACCGAGACGAGGTCGCCTAGTATTCAAAAAAGTGAGAGAGACATGTGAACATCAAACCGTAATTGAGATGAGGATGTAACTCAATCCCTTAATAGGTGTCGATTGGACAGTCCAGGACTGGACAGTCCATTGGACTGTCCAATTTTGCCGACTCGTCAAAACCTCAATAAACGGGATGCACTAATTGTGTAGACTTCAGAAAAAAAAATTCAGCGAAATGTCCAGTCACGTCCAATGACGTCCAATGTGGGTGGATCAAGTCGAGATTCACACTTGGCTAAATATGATCAAATTATCTCCATTTCGCTATTTCTTAAGTGATTATTGTCATTTCTTTGTGAAAATGATTGAATGAGTGAATTGAGGATGAGAGAAGCAAGTCTAAAAATGAATGTCCAATAGAGGTCGATTGTCCAGTCCAACATTGGCAACGTCCAATCCAATTAACATGCCAACATGATTTCCAATCAGCAACGCTGGCTGACATGCTTCAACAGCTAAAGCGAAGACAAAAAAACCGCAATCACCTCGCCGTCGTCGGAAAGTGACGTTATTCCATCATTTCACGAATCCAATCCATGTTTAACAGGGCATTTGTCAGTATTCCTCCTCAAAATGAGGGCTAGCCACCTTTACGACGTCCTGTGGGTGTACGGTCTCCAACTTGCTCAGACTGGCGAAGTGAAAGATCTCTCCCTCTACAAGAATGTCCACGCTGAACAGGAAGGCGAGTGTGAACCCTCTCCACTCGCAGGATGGACAGCGACCGATGCTGCCCACACTCACTCAACTCATCTCGAATTTCATCCGTTCGTCACTCCTAAACAGCCAGACGCAGAAAGAAAACAAATCTTCAGAAGGAATTGTGGAGACTGAAGGCGAATGCAGCATCGATTGGATCAAAGACCACTCCCACTCCATCCTCGTCGACTGTATCGTCGGCCTTGGCTGCACCTCTCGCACTGTCCCCTCGTGTTCTTCCGCCAACCTCGCTCGACGCATCGCTAATATCACTCCCGCCGACACAAACATCTTCGCCGAAGAAGAAGAGAGTTCGCAATACGAAGGATCAACCGAGATAGAACGAAGTGGAGGAGAAGCTGGTCGATCCGATCAACCAAATCGAGCTGATAGGCGGGTCTATCATCAGATTGTGGGAGATGTGTCTGAACAAGACAAAGCCAGGTGTGCTATTCATGTCGGTAGAAGAGGTGGGGCAGAAGCGAAGGGAGGAGGAGAAGGAGAGAGTGGAGGAAGAGATGACACCGAGTTCGATGTTCAAGCTGCGGAACTGTTTCTGAAGATCACGGAAGAGGAAGAGAAGCGGATGAAAGAAGAGAACAGCTCAAACAGGAACGCCTCGCACGAAAGCGCTTACAAGAAGAGAGGACACAGAATTTTGAGGAGAAGAAGAGAAAGATCTCTGAGCTGATCTCACCACATTCGCAGAAGGAGAACAGGAGACAACAAGCACTTACCGATTCGAACGACGCCGACGTCATCCAGTTTATCGAAGCGGAGAAGATGTAACGCATGCAGATTGTACTAATGTTGAAAGAATGCAAGTAAGTTGAGAGTGAACAGATGATTTGGGTGATTCTTTTCAAAATCGCATCCGTCACTCCAGCGCCTGTACGTTGATATTTGTCGACAAACACCCTCTACTCACCGTCTCAGGTGCTCTCTCCATGTTCAAGGTGTGAATTTCGTCTTTTCTTCATGTTGGCGAACTTTATCGCGGATCCGATGCTCAGGCGACTAATCACCCATCAGACTTCTTTTCTATCGTATATCAATGATGAACCCGACATCAAACTGTGGATTACACACTCACAACATGGTTTGTGCCGTTTTCTTTCTCACGTTCAGATACTCGATTTTTGAGGTGCGCCGGAACATTGAACAAAACGAGATAACTCTCACATAAATCGTTCAATCGGATGTTATCGATAGTTTCGCTCGCTGGTATGTCTTTATTCATTCATTTTGGTCTTGTAGACCCAAAATGAATGCTCATTTTCAATCGTCATCAATCTGTACTACCTCGCCTCAAACACCATGATCCTTCAGTATTTCCCTCAGAGAATCTCTGTTAGACACGTTCAACAAATGTTACGGACCTAATATATCAAGAATATTGAATATGTCAATCCGCACTTTTCGTGTCTTTTCTTCAATGGAGGAGTTTATGCCAGTGCTCTCACACAGAATTGGTTTTTCTGTTGTAAATTATCGGTAGTTTGTGTTTGGACCTGTTTTGTTACAAAAATGTGCAGAAGAGTCCTGAACAAAAAGGAGATATCGAACGCGATCTTCCTTGAAATCCGGTAATTCACTCATTTTCAGTCGACTGAACAGACGAATGGTAATTCCTCAAAAATAATTTTGGTGACGCACATTAGTGTTTTGCGATTTTTCAAAGAGAATCACCCATTTGCGAAGAGGTTGGAGGAGTCTGAAGAGTGTCTCGTTCTATTTGACCAGTACTATTGAACTTTTCACGAATACTGTTCCAATTTCGCAAAACCAACTGAGAAGAGTCCACTGTTACTGATTCTCGAAGTGGAAAGAAACAATCAATGGCTCGATCAACGAAATTTGTTTGAAACAACAGAAGTGAGTTTATTCTACAAAAATAGTGAAAAAGAGAGAATTACAGCGAGATGAAGATAATAATGATGTGTTGGAGATGGAAAAGCGTTTCTTCCTCCTAAGATAAAAGACTATTAAGGGACAGAGTAAAGTCTGATCAAAACTTGATGAGATATAGATGGAATGCTTGATGAGATATAGTTCCCGTCCAGCCCAACTGCGCAGATGTCGTTGGGTTTCATTCCCCACCATTCGCTGATCCAGACACCACCACTGCCGCTTTCTGTGACTCCTCGCAACTCAATCACGATGTCTCCTCTCACAGCACTGGTGGGAATGAAGAATCCGTGCGACATGCTGGAGTCTGCCACACTCTCGCTGGAAGAGACCGCAAATGTGGATGGAAACAGTCCGACAAGAAGGAAGACAAAGAGAAGGAGCAAATAAAGAAGAACTGGGATGATGAGGAAGAGCACATCAGAGGGAAACAAACAATCATCGCGCGAGATCTCTCCCGATCTTCTGAAGACGCTGACAAGCAGAAATGTTCTTTCTTTGACCAACGATCCTCTTTGATTCCAGACATTCTGACTCTGTCAGTGTCGACCATCCCCTTCTCGTCTCAGCCATTCTCGCTCAATCTCGAGCGAAGGCACAACAAAGTCCACTCCACTGTTCCTGTCGAACACGTCGAACGAGTTGGAGTCACCAGACATGGCGACGCGGACGAGCTCGGAACAGCTGAACTCTGTGAGCGACATACCGACGGAGGACAGCGACGAAGGACGGTGCTGGATCTGGTGGAGGATGGGGAGGAGTTGCTGGGAGATGAGGAAAAGTCGGACGAGCTCGCGCTGAACATGGTGAGCGACGCACCCGGACTCCACTCGATCTTCTCTCGACCGATGCTGTTGTGTCTGAAGTGGAGCCAGTGTTTGTGCTCTTCGATCCACCAGTTCGAATGATGCAGAAAGGAGGGAACGGGACGATGAGGATTCTGTTCTTTGTTGGATTTAAGAGAAAGGAGCGAAGCTGTGTTGGAGAGAGAGTATTGAGGAGAAGAAGGGTGGGAGGGAAGTGGAGATGGCTGAACATGAGTCAGAAGGTGGAGAGCGATGGCTGTGGTGATGTTGAGAATAATTCTTTCTATCATGTTTCTGTGCTGATTTGGCTGTCATTTCATGAACTGATGATTTAGAACAAGATTTGGGTTTTGATCGGTTCATGATGGAATTATCACAGTCTCGATGTTGACATGTTTTGATCGTCATTATGGACAACATTGACAATTCCAGCAAGAATGAAACAATCGAGAAAGTTGTGAAGTGGAAAAGAAGGAAATGAAAGGTCAAAAAAGATAGAAAAAATCCGCTGAAATAGCCTTGACTTCTATCTATCGAGGGCCGTAACGCGTCGATCAACGCTTCCTCCGCATGCAGCAGCATCGTTTCGAGCTCCTCCAGAGAACACATCATAAGGTCGTCTGAGTCAAAAACAGAGAAAAATTTTAGAGAGACGACCGAAATACCTTCATTTACCGGCCGTGGTAAGACCGAGACACTTCGTAGTTGGTCTTTGATTCGCTCCAGAACAAGCAAGATGAGTGCTTCCTCATCTTCCCTCCTTTGTAAAATTCAGAGATTCATTCTAGTAAAGAGAGGACATCAAAGAAGAGTGGCAATAGAGATATCGCTCAACGGGAAGAAAAATTCACACAGTTTTAGAGTCAACTGGTTTTACACAATCGATGAGAGTAAATCGTTTAGATCTTTCTCGCCCGATAAATTAAAGGGCCATTCATTTTACACAGTTCGCCTTTCCCATCCCACTTATAGAGAGAAAGTTCATTCTCGAAGAAAGAGCAGTCCAAGCCGTTTCCGCAAACAACACACGCTCTGAGGCGACTTTGATGGACATGAAAACAAAGTGGTCTTATATTCCGGCAAACTGTACAGAATGAGAGCGAATCAGAATATTTTGAAATGGGCGGATTCGAATCATCAAGAAACGCAAAACCATCCTCTCTCATCCCCTCACTGTATCTCATTCTCATTTTTCATTTTATTGGTCTTGTTGAAAACTGTATGAATTGTCATCAATCAACACAAGAATGAAAACATCTCGAAACGATGTTTCATCCGCAGAATTAAGAATTATCTGGTTTGATTTTCCTTCCTCAGCAATTGGACTCGGCTCGTCGGCCGCTGCTGAACGGGTTGACAGTGTTTGTGGATACACTGACTCGTCGCTGTTGCTTTTCCACACCACTCTTCCGTCAACGGCGGTGAGTATCTCGTTGTGTTGCTCAAAACTTGATCCGCTCGCGACCACTCGTCGACATCCGATCCACTGCTGAATAGGTTTTGAAAAGGAGTTGACATGATTTGAAGGAAAACAAAAAGTGGGACTTGATGCGTTTTAGTCGTTTTGCTTGATGCGATATAGTCATTCCCGGCAGACTCCAGCATGTCGCACGGATTCTTCATTCCCACCAGTGCTGTGAGAGGAGACATCATCAACGATTTGCGAGGAGTCACAGAAAGCGGCAGTGGTGATGTCTGGACGAGCGAATGGTGGGGAACGAAACCCAACAACATCAGCGCAGTCGGGCTGGACACTGATCCGAAGAGGGAAGTGGAAAGACAAGGTTCTCGTTCACGTCCAGCTCGTTCCTTTGTGCGCTGCTCACGGTCACGTCCTCCGCATTCGCAAGTCTCAGACGGTGCGCCGATCAACATAACTTCAAGTCTGGTTGGAACATTTCAGAACAATTTGGGACAGAAAAGTCGGAGGAGGAAGAAGAAGAAGAAAGATGTATTCGATGAATTCTGTTCATAGAGGATCACGGTCGAGAAACAACTCGTGCTTCGTGTCTCGCACTGGTCTTCCATTCTCGTCTCTCAGCAGGTTCGCCACGTCTTCCCACTCCAACCCTTCAAGCAACTTCGAAACCTCAATTCTTCGTCGCCTTCGTTCTTCCAGGTACTCCTCTCAACAATCGAGATCCATTCTGTTCGCAGCCACGACGAGCTCACAACCAGACGAGACTCATTCGACGACTGAGCTGCACTGCTGTCGGCATCGACTGAGATCGCCTCTTCTTCACTCCCAATCTCAATATCGACTCGCTGGTGTTCTCTTCGTGTCGTCTCGTCTTCGTTGCCGTTGGAGGACAGAATCCAATGAATCAGATTCTCTCTCAGTCGCAATGCGTTCTCTCCATCATCACTCGCTTCCTCCCTTCCACATCTCTCATCTCTTCCAGTCCAGCCACCACACTCCTCGTCTGCTCACCAAGTCAACAGTGTTCACATCACATCCACACTTACACTTGCCCAGCTCAGAGACATCATCGGTCAGAGCTGTCTCACTTCCTTCAACACTCCTCGTCCCTCCCACAACACCAATTCTTCGTCCTCTATCCCACGCAATGCACTGACAATCACAACATCAAAGCAGAAACACAATGAAAGATGAGAAAAGAGAACAGAAAAGGCACACCGGACTTCGATGATCGGCACTCCATCCTCGTCCACTCCATCTCTCCCCACACAGTTCCCACATTCCGAAGAACGTCGAATCAGACGGCTTGTCAGCGGGGATAGCCAAGTGTCCAGATGCACTCCATCAGAGCGAGTGAAGACAGCCGCTGACGACACTTCGGGCACGACCACTCCACTTCTGAGAAAGAGAAGTCGAAAGGATCAAAGATGGATGATGAAAGATGGATGAAGTAAGAGAGACGAGGAACGAGAACGAATGAAGGAGAGAAGAGAGAAGAGGAAGGAAGAAGAGAGAGAAGATAGGAGAGAGAAGAGGAAGGAAGAAGAGACATGATTGCGACAATCTCGTTGGCAGACTCGCCCTTCCACAAATACTCCCACTGATCTGTGGAACCCAGTCAGCGAGCGATGCTGCGAGCGAGCCAGGATCAGATTGAAGGGACGGCCAAAACGGGGACAAAGCACAGAACCTGCAAAATCACAACGAGAGAGGCAGACACGACCCATCCGACCACACCGATGTGTGGCGAAGCACAACTGACTCCGAGCGAGGGAAGAGCAGCTCGGCCAGCGAAGACACTGACTCCTCGCCGATCCAAGTGTCGCATAGAAAGTCGCTGAGAGGGAGGATTGGAGAGCAGAGGAGAGGAGACGGGAGACAATCAGAATCCAAAAGACACACTCCAAGTTCACAGCATGCACAGCCAGCGCCACAAAGAGAGAATGCTCGCAGGCACACGAGAAGTGGCAGAACTCCCACACTTCACGCATTCCACTCCTGCACACATCACAATCTAAATCACACAGAAGAGAACACACCGTTGTTCCTCCACTCTGACGATGCACAGAAGCGACACAGCGGCATCACTTGGTCTGCTTCCACACTCCGCTCAGGAACTCTGTTCTGTCTCGTCTGGGTGAAGATGACGGAAGACGGAAGACAAACAGGAGCCTCAATGTGGACATTTTGGTTGTGTGTTTGAAGATTGGACAATTGTGCAAAAGCCTTTCCACAACCAGAGAATGAACATTTGTATGGTTTCTCACCAGTGTGAATCCGTTCGTGTGTTTGAAGATTGGACAATGGTGCAAAAGCCTTTCCACAACCAGAGAATGAACATTTGTATGGTTTCTCACCAGTGTGAATCCGTTCGTGTGTTTGAAGATTGGACAATTGTGCAAAAGCCTTTCCACATCCAGGGAATGAACAGAGAAATGGTTTCTCACCAGTATGGATTCTTTCGTGTACTTTTAGATCCGATGCTTCTGCAAATGCTTTCCACATCCAGAAAATGTGCATTTGAACGGTTTCTCACCAGTGTGAATTCGTTCGTG